>VZTH01018813.1:4580-199066 GCA_013397815.1 Aleadryas rufinucha
GGTTCAACAACTTCTACAAATTAAACTTATCCTCCCTGAAATCCTTCTACAATTTTTTTCTCCATTGTCCTTTATGGATACCTTCATGCATGTCATTTTTTCCCCATTGTTTTCCATGCAGAAACCCAAGAGTTTCCAACACTTCATCTATAGCCTCTGCAGCATTTGTTTCCTGTACCCTGACAACCATCCTATGATTACTTGTACAGTACCAGCTCTGCAATTTGTGTGTACCCCAGAATATCTCTGCTCAGAATCACAGAGGGGGAACAAAACCAGGCTGTGTCTGGTTCTACCTGTAACATGTCAGAGCACAGCTGTGTTTCCTTATGCTCCAAAATGTGATGGCAAAAAATTATTTATATGATTCTTTGGTGAATGTCTGTTTGTAGAAGAGCAAAGGAACTACCCATTTAGAAACACGGGAATTCATTATATCTGTCATTTATTTTAAACCTCTTCCTTTTCCTGCTTAAGAAGGTTCAGCTTTTCAGTAAGGCCTTTTTCCTTAGAAAAGAAAGAAACACCACTCTAGGTGATTTAAGTGATCTGTTGTATGCCACTGGCAGCTGAAACAAGTACCCTGAAGATATTTGTCAGAAGCGGAGACTGTGCAGATTTCTGGACACACATATTTGAAAACTATAATATTCCAGTGAAATCAGAAGCAGCTAATGATCAGCCACGACTGGAACAAAAGTAACATGTTATTAAATGTAAAGTATCAAGCAGTTCTGTCATCTCTCACTACATGTTTTGAAATACATTGTAGAAGGAAATCTACATGAATCTATATACCAAACCATCAGCTATATATCATAAATTCTCCACTTTGCTGAAGGTTTGAAGTTGTTCATTAGTATTTACTAACATACTTTTGATAGTCAAAGCACCAGTTAACCAGCCACGTGGAGAACATGTGGCTGGAGCACTCCCTGCAGGGTGAGCTGCTGGCCAGCAGGACAGGGCTGCAGGCTGAGAAGAAGACTCACTCATGGGAAGCAAAACAGGATGTATGGCCCTAATATTTGCTAAATTCTCTATAAATAACTGGGCAGGCATCACCCAGGCAAGGGCAGGGCTCTCACAGGATTGCTGAATCGTTGTCCCAAAAGTGCCAAGGGCCAGGAATGTTTAAGTGTCGCCAGTAGAGAGTTTATATGTGGCGGTGGCCCAACCCACATTTCGTGTGACGGACATCCCGTGGGTTGATTTCCCCGCCCATGACTCTGCCTCTGAGGGCGGGGTAGAGGAGGAGGCAGAGGTGTAGCCTCCCCGCCCACTGGGCGGATCCGGAGGTGTGTCTCCTCCCCTGGGCTTCTGGAACCTTCTCCCTTCCCTGTGTTATGATTGGTTCTGAAGACTTATGTTTAATAATTAGGCTATTGCCTATTCGATTAAGTTCTAGAAGTTTCTGTTGTTTTGCGATGACTGTTGGTTGGTTTCAATGTGTTCCTCCCCCTTTGTTATTTGATTGGACAGCTGTCATTCCCTCTTCACTCCTCTATTGGTTGTTCCCTTATTCCTCCCCTTGCTCCTCCCCCGTATAAAGTAGCGTGTAACGCCTGTTCTGGAGGCTGTCTTGGCAGCTCCTTCCTGGTGCTCTGAAGTCTATCAGACAGTTAGGCTCTAGTGGTTGGTTCCCTCTGGGGATGGAATAAACGCCTTGGAATACACCAATCCTAGAATCCTCCTTGGTTCTTTGCCTTTGTCCGCCGCTATACTCCACCGAAGCCTTGCCGGTCCTACTGGCCTCTGGCTACCAAGTCCCGGGTAGAGCTGAAGCTCCCCAGGCGAATATCTGCTCTTTGATCGCTGAATGGACTCCTGCGGGCGTGCTGCGATATCGGCACTGTCCAGTGCGGAGGGCATTCGGTTGCTGCCTGCCACGCCACCGGGCGGCTAGTGGCCAGCGCGGTATTTAAGTGTCTCCAGAATGAAGTGATGACTGGGCAAATGTAATTGTAGGTGCATACACTATTCTATAAAGTTATGTACTCAATCCTGCTGGTAGCAGGTTGGTTAGGCTGTTGGACTGTGCCTGTGAAATGGTCACAGCTGGAGCTGAGCTCACAGCTCAAGAGCCATGACTGGAGGATGCAGAGATTGCTGGTGCTGTCAGCTGTCAGAACAGGTTTGTATGGGAGCAAGGGATCACCAGGGCAGTGCAGGAGAGCTCTTCTGTACTTACTGTATAATATCCAAATCTTCTTTCCTCTGCTAAAGATAGCAGAGATGCCAGTTAAATTCTTTTTTCTCTCTTTTTATTTATTCAATTTAGCAAATAGATGGGCTGTTGTCTTTTCTCAGAGAAGATTGTCAGCTTTGACATATTATGTATTTTATGAAATGTTATCTGTCTTTAATGGGTACAGTGAATTTGATTCTGGCTTGGTCTGATTTACCCGGGTGATTTTTGTGGTTATGATCCAATATCTAATTGATGGATCTGAAGGAAATCTGCCCTTTTGGGATAAACATGGGCTGACTAATAGACACAGATGAAAATCTGGGTTAGGACCAGATGTATTTCGAGGCAGCGAAGCACTCAAAACTCTCTGATCCATTAGTATCCCTTAGCTCAACACCAGTGTCTTCACAATCTTATCTATAACAAAACTGCAAGCCAAGACCAATATAGGAGTTAATTTCTAACAAATTAATCTAACCCAACCCTACAAAAATAAGGCTTGAAATCTCATCTAAATAACCCTCTCAAGTACTTTCACTCATACAGTCTTCTCAAAGTTACCATTAAAGCATTAATTATTCCTCAGCTTCTTCAACCCTCCACAGTTTGATGATACCAAAAAATAATGAAAATAATTTGGGTCTAGAGTGATACTGGTTTCAGCAAAGACAAAATATTTTTTAACAACACCTTTACAGCTTCCTCGTTATTAGAATCTTCCAAACTTGAAATACAAAATTCAGGGTTTTAATTGTGAAGTCCTATGAATAGGAGATGGGTTTCAAAGTCTTTCTTTTAAAACAATTTTTAAGCAGGGTTGCTCATGTTTTTAAACCTAAGTGTCTTTTAATTTAAAACTCTCTTTTCTGGTCTGCTTTCTTTTAAGGTTTGCTGAACTATTTGAAGCCATTTATGTGACCCCCTATGTTCAGAAAATTAAACAGCTTGCAGCCAGTTTTTAGATTTCAAAATTCATTCTGTGGGGAAAAGGCTGTATTCTATAAAGAAGAGAGAAGTTGTACATGATCCATTTTCTCCTGTTGGCATGACATCTGCAGCAGCAGCACTCCACTTTTCTTTCCATCTTTACATGACACTGTATAATTTTATTATGTCACAAATAGTTTTCAGGTTACTAGTTTCTAGTGATCTGTGAGAAATACACTGTCCTGGTCTAGAAACTAACATGGGATTTGCTGAGAGTAGAAATTTTTTTGTTACTTCCATTTGACTTCATATATTTTATTGCTGAAGGTATGCTAGTGACGAGTAATTACTGAATACTGTCTCATGTCCTGCAATTCTGTTTAGAGGAAATCTCTGGAAGCCATCTGATTCAAACTTCTGCTGAAAGCAAGGTCAATATATTTAAAATTCTCCAAGATGAGAGAATTCTCCAAGAATGGAGCCTTTTCAGGCTATTCTGATAGAAAAGATCTTTTCCAATGTAGGAAACATTCTAAACTTAGTGATAAGATCCCTATCAGGAAAATTTTAAAAGATACTTGAGAATCTCTTTTTTCTTTTCCTGTTGCCTTTTTCCTGTTACTCCTTCTTCTCAGCCTTTCACTTTCATTAAGACTAACATGAAAGCAGTGTTCTGGGGAAAAAATACTGGTCATCACCAAGCTGCAAATGGCCTGGTGCACAGATTTCTCCAGGCAAAAGGCCTAATTCTTTTGCATTTTTAAAATGAAATTGAGAAACATAAGAAAAGTGAACTTTTCAATCGATCCCATGCTCCAGTTTTAGACTGACAGTTCAGGTTCACTAATTTATCTACTGTAGTTTATCTACTTTAGTTTATCCAAAATAATGAAGAGATTCTTTTTAACATGACAAAATGTGAAAATATGAATGATAAATGAAAATGCAGAATCATAGAACTGGTTAAGTTGGAAGGTACCTTTAAATATCACCTAGTTTCAACCCTACTGCCAGAGACAGAGACACCTTTCACTAGATCAGGTTGCTCAAAGCCCCATCCAACCTAGCCTTGAACAATTCCAGGAATGGGACAACCACAACTTCTCTGGACACAGAGAACCACAACTCAACCTGTTCCAGTGTCTCACCACTCTCCTGATAAAAAAAATCTTCCTTGTGTCCAATCTAAGCCTGCCTCTATCAGTTTAAAATTGCTGCCTTTTGTCCTCCCACTACAAGCCTTAGTAAATTGTGTCTGTCTTCCCTATAACTCCCTTTATGTTTTGAAAAGCCACAATAAAGTCTCCTCAGAGTCTTCTTCTCTTCAGGTCAAGTGGAATTGTTTAGCACAATTTTCAAGACAACTGCAAGTGGTAGGATCCGAATAGAACAGGGAATTCAAGTTAAATTTCAAGTATACAGATTTGAAATAATGCTTCACAGGGCAAATTCTGTGTATGGATACACTTTAAACAAGATTGGATAACAATGCTTTCTAAAGACATTAAAGAGAATGTAACCACCAGTAATCTTCACCACTGTCCAAATTGTGTAAATTAAAAAAGAATGCACTGTTTAAGGAAAAGGAAACTTCTAAACCAGCTGCTCAAGAAATGGACTAGAATAAAAAGATGTTTGCTTATTATTCAAAGAAACCACATGAAAACCTTTAAAAGCAAACTTTAAAATAACTTTTAAAATAAACCCTTAAGCAAAGCGATGATCCAAAACAGAATAGGAACACTATTTCATACTACAGAGAGCAGAAAAAGCAGTCTAGAATGTAAATTACAGGTCAATGAAGAACTGCCACACTCAATATTGTCCCAGTTTCTTTAAGTGAATTTTAACAACATGCCTGCATAGACAGAAAGGCTGGCTGTTGCTAGTTCATTACGCTTTCATATGACAGGAGAGGAGAAGAAAATCTACAGTGCAGCAGTATTCACATGAATACTCTAGTAGATAAGAGATAAGGAGCTCCCAAACTCCCAGCATGTTTGGAGAACTGACCCTAGAGAAAAGCATTACTTCTACTGAACTGGCCAATAGGGACTGATACACCAGACAGAAAATAGTGAAAGTCAATCAAAACAACTGAGTAAATAGGAATTCCTACATCTCCATCAAGATTTTTTTAAAAAAATGTGTGCTGCTTTATCTTCACACACCTTAGTAACTAGAAGGTATTTCTAAAGTACAGAGAAATCAGAGATTTTCCACTGGGGAAAAACGTGATGCTTAAATAGAGAGCCTAAATTTCCCCACATATTTTTCAAAAATGTCTCTGGATGACTGAGGAGTACAAAGAGTTACTTTCCTAATTAAAGAAAAACAATGGTTCATTCAGTGGAATTGAAATGCAGTAAGTGCCAAATAAAACAATAAAATATTTTAGTTTTTATCACACTGCATAGTTAAGCTATGGTACTAAGTACCACCAGAAATTACTGATGCCCACAGCTTAGGACTCTAAATCGGACTTCACGTTTGTATGAAAAGTTACAATATTCACAATTATATTAGGTAGAAAAAAACCCCAAACCAACGCTAAAATTTTATAAACCTTTCTGCATCAGTAAACAAGCAAATCTTTAACTGCTGAGAATTAGGAAGAAGCCTTCCATGTGGACAAGTTACTCCATAATTGCCCACCTTGGGGTTTCTTGTGCTGCTCTCTGAAGCATCTGGTGCTGGCTGTAAGCAAAAGCACGGATGACAGGCCTAACTCATAATGGTAATTCTTACTCTAGAACGTAGTGTAACTCTTTTTACTTTTTTGAAAACTTTATAACCATACAACACAGAAATCTATATCACAAATGTTTTACCTGCAAAAGTTAAGTGCTACTGGTTAATCTCAGCACTTCACAGCATCATTGGTCCTGCGTAGATTGGCTATTGCTTTGATCAGGGTTAATTACCTTACCAGTACCATCCAGTGCTGTCAATCTCAGCAATATAATGTTAATTTGTAGCCCAGCATTATGGCATTGTCATAGCTAACAGGCTTTTTTTTGAAAGACCACAGGCTTTATAAGTTTGGAAGGCCTGAGGGTTATGTCTTGTTGGGCAGGTGTTGTTTGAACTCTTTCTGTCCTTCCTGTGGTTTATTTACTTGATTTGGCTGTAACAGCAACAGGTTTGGCACTGGAGACTGCGTGGCTGTAAACAGCTCACCAGTGCTTAAAGAAGTTAAATAAATGCAGATCTAGAAGCTGACAAAACTGGTGTTAGGGCTTACAGAGAGAAGAAAGAGTGTTTAAATCACATGAAGTATCATATATGGTAAATTCAAATATATTGTGAAGCTGCAAAACAATGAGGAGTGAGCAAAAATATAACAGTGTGTCAACAAACAGAAATGACCCCTAACAGGTCCTGAGCAGCGGAAGAAGAAGATGTGAACAATTGTCTCCAGTAAAGGACACCTCATAATGCTGACTCACCATAGCCTTGCCCATCACATTCCAGAATGAAACCACTGAGGTTGGAACTCAAAGGAGAAAGAGAAGAGTGAACATAACAGCAGGGGAAAAGAGCAGAAAATAAGTGTGTATATAACAATTGCAACTGTATTCTTCCACCTGGTCATCTCTTTTTCTGTAATAATGAACTAACTATGACTCTTTGATAAGATGGTCAAGATTGCCTTCAAAAAGTAAGCACTTTGATATATAAAACATTAATAATTTATTGTGCATTTATGTGAGGATGTAACAGGAAACATTTAGAGATTTTTACTCCTGCTGTTCTCTGGAGGCATGAAAATAAGCCTCCCTTACAGTATTTCCTGAATGTTTATGAGAGTTGAACTGACAAGACGTTGATGTAATTGACAGCTCCTGCTTTAGGTATCTGTCTCACCTAATGGTGTTTCCTTTTACTTCAGAATTCAAAAACTGGCATTATTAGCAATGCTTTCCACTTAGTTATATTTATAATTTCTTGCAGCTTTTTTGCCAAGACTATTAGTTCCACACTTCTCTTAATCTTAAAAATGTTAGTCTCCTGCACTCTGCACTGCCCCTGACATTAAGAAATCTTAGCAATAGTTCACTTTATTTACTCACAGTCTCAAAGACAGTGAAAGTAACATTTTACTAAATGTGATGAATCCTGAAAAGAAGGCCCCTTGCTGAACAGTAGGAATGTTTAATGGAGAAGAAGAGCATTGGAAGGAAAAAGACATGGCAAGCAAAAAGTTAAAAAAAAAAAAAAAAAAGAGATTGCAGGAGGAGAAAGAGCAGTTTCAAGTTTAGGCCAAGCAAATACTTTTCTATGAAATCAGAATCTTCCCCTCTCTGATACAGAATATTTGGGCACTATCAGGCAAGTCACTCAAACAGAGCACTTACTACATGCTCTTTCCCTCAGTTCTTGAGTGCCTGCCTGGCTACTCCAGGTCTGCTCAGGACAACAGTTGAGCATTTCCAGTTGGAATTAAATTGTGCTTTGAACTCATAATAGACTACATAATGCAGAGAGCTCTTAAAAACTATGCCATAGACGCATGATAGTGTACAACTACAAGCATGTGACACTCTTCACCTCAATCTCTATGAATAGGCTCTCCCTCAGTCAACTGGAAGTAATAATCAAAACTCTTCACATTATGATACTAAATGCATTATCATTTGTATTGCATTTAGATATGTTTGTAATGTTTACAAAGGGAGGGGGAAAATCTCTTAACTCTTCATAGCTTGGGGTTGCTTCTAAACAATGTAGTGCACACTGGATAGCAATAAAAATCAAGTATTGACTATTTTTTCAGCAAGTGAACACGATTCATGCTAAAATATATGGAGATCTTATGGCGAGGAAATGAGGTAACCAAGTGGAAGCAGTAATGGACTATGTTTCGTAAGTGGAAAATTAAGTTTTAATTATTAACTAGAAAAACTTTTTAAACTCTGGAGTATTCTTAATATCTTACATTTTTAAGGTAAGTTGAAAACCAGAAAATGCTGCCTGTAAAATCAGCTGACATTTCTGGGGTTGGACTTGTCAGTCACCACACATACCTCAAACATTTGAGCTTGTGGAAAAAGTAATATCAGCAACTTCCTATCCTCTTTGCAGGCCTGCAAATTGCTTCCTGTCAAGGGCTTCACAGGTATTCACAAACCACCAAAGAACTCCAGGCTTACGGCCAACATCCTACTAGAGTCAGACTAGGCCTTCCTCTCACAGCTCTTTGTTTCCTTCTATCAGATGGTTTCTTACCAACCATAAACTCCTACTTTGTCTCCTCATCATACAGTTTGTTCATGTTACTCCATTCAGGTTTCTCTCCTGATTTTCCTTGCCCTGTCAGTACTGATTAACTGATGAAACCTTCAATTTCTTTCCTATTGCAATAGGGATATAGCACCATTTTTTCCCAGACAAACATTTTTCACTTGCCACGTTTCTCTCAAGGATGTTAAGTGACAGCATCCCTCCTTCCAACCAGGCACAGCCTGTTTGGAACACACCTGTTTCAGCTGTCAGCTTCCAATATCTTCACTCTCTTTCCTCTAGTTTTACCAATTCTTTTCTGCACAAAGAAAAAGTCCTCACAGATTTTTTTTCTAATTTTCAGTGCTTCACTGTACCTCAGTCTAAGCAGAAGGTGACTGTGTAGCTCTACATGCACACTCCAGTGCTGTAACAGAGATGTCAGGGAATAAGTCATACACTTTCCTTCTGTTCAGCAATAAACATGCGGTTTGGGCATCAGTAGTGAGAGGAAAGCAAATGTCTTTACAATTTGGGTGAAGGTATGGGGTTAATGTCTTTGAAATGGGTCTTAATGTCTCTACTAACTTAGGGCAGCGGGTTTGTTGCAGAGCCCAGACAGCTTGGCTCCTGAAACAGACAAGGGTCTGCACAAGCCTGAGCGTCTGAGCTTTAGGGTAAAATAGTAGGTTCAAGGGGGGAATATGTGGTAGGTGGTTCGGGAAGGCTGAACCTTCCTGGTACCTCAGCCAATGGGGAAAAGAAGCGGGCAACATGAGGTCGGGAGTTTGGGATAAAAGGAGGCTGCACACTCCGAAACCTCGAGAGGGAAAAGCCCGCGGGGGTGTGCCCCAATGGCCTCTCTTCCCTTATTCGAATAAAGTTGCAAGACTCCTCTGTCTCCCTTTTGGACATAAACCTCTGGTGTTTGTGGGTTTTCCTGACAATAGGTGCTATAAAAGGATTAATCATGCTGAACATCATAGCTGTAGAACACTTAGAAGTTTACATTCTGTAATTTGACAAAGTTTTGCGTCTTTTTTAATATGAATTTCACAGCAGATATACCGTGCTGTAAAGGCTTCCTTCTCCACTTCCAAATTTTACATCTTTACCCAAAACATGGACCCAGAAGAGGCTCTAAAAGAAAGGTTCTTTTGAATTATTGAATTTTGCACAACAGCTTATTTTTCCCAAACTTTCTTCTAGAAATTGACAAGGTTTCTGATGATAAATCCAACCTCTGAGTCCAGAATTGCCTGATTAGTATTCCATCTTGTCACAGCATTTAATACTGCAACTATAGTTATCAGACAAAATTAAAAAAATTAACAGAAACTAGTTTAGCAGATATCTTAAATTCTAAACCTTAAATTCAAATCCTGCAATCTCTACTCATTATAGGCGTATTTCTGCACACAAGGAAAGCAATTGCACCTGCATTGTATAATATGACTATGTGACTATATGACTGTCAAGTAGAGGGTTAAAAATCCCAATATATACACATCCATCCTTAATGGTGTGAAAGAGCTTTTCAGCTGACATTTACATAATTTTTTCTGCCAGAGTTACCAGGATATATTTACATATATAGTTTTCATTTCATATATATCATATACCTATGCCATCGTAGAGACACATGATAAGCCACAGTTATCTAAATTGATGCGAAGCAAAACTGACACAACGCCAACCAAATTCCCAGAATGACAATTCAGTCTGTCATTGCATCACCCCTCAGGCAAGGCCTGAGTAAGAAAGATATTGCTATGTCCCTTGAAGGTCAATAAGCACAGGTTCAGCTAGAGCTCTGGAAGAAAAGAAAATATAAGGAATATTTTTCAGTAACTGTTGAGCTTTGGGGCTGTGAATGTAAATTTTGACTTGAACTTGAGACTGAGTCCTTGATCTAATGTGTAACTGTTCAAGCCTTAAAGCTTTGTTTGAAAGTACATTCTTTTCAGTACTTTTTCAGATGTATTGTTGAGTACATTAGGTAATTTTTGAAATATACTTTTATAAATTTCTAAGCATCTTGCCTTAGAATAGAAACAAAATGTGGATAAACTTCAGAAGTATGTTTAACTCACTCATCATCATTATTGTCATTGTCATCATCACCTTTGCCTCACCTGTGTACTACATCTGGCATCCCCTCTAGCTGAAGAGTGATTCTTATGGAGAGCATTCTACAGGAGAATCAGTTACCTGGTGTTTGAGACTTATATTCCTGGTTACCAAGAGTGGGTTTAGATGTCCATCATATTGTCATATAAGTAAGAGCTAGGGCATAGGTGAAAAGAGTAGAGTTAGAGCATCTCATTCTTACTGCAAGCTGAACATCCAACATGCACTAAATGCTATCTTCATCCTTATATGATGTATCTCAGTTTTTGGTTGCCTCTGAAGCTACTCAGTTCCTGGGTAGGTGTATTAGTTGGTGTATTGTGGCATGGGATAGCACAGGCCTGACAAATTAGTATGAAGAGAGACACCAGTGGTACTAACCTGCTGAAATACAAGCAGAAACAGAATGAAAATATTGGCCCACTTTTAAACAGGAGAGGTGAACCAGTCACCAGCACTGAAAAGGCAGAGTTTCCCTACACTTTCTTCACCTCTCTCTTTACCAGTATTGTTGGGTCCCAGGCCTTGTGAACAAAAATCCAGGTTGATGAAAACACAGATCCACCATCAGTGAAGGAAGAGTTGGTGTGTGAATTATTACAGGAGTTTGACCCCCTCAGATTCATGGGCCCTGACAGTATCCACCCATAGCTTTTAGAGAGCTGGCTGAAATCATTGTGAGGCAAGGTAGATCCCAGCCTGGGCTGTAATTACATGAGAGACTGAGGTACAAGACAGTGACCAAAAGAGTTGGTCACACTAACTCTGAAGGTGAAGGACTGCCTGAATTCCCTGCATGCTCTACATTCCCTTTACCTCAACTGTTTACAGAAACACTGATCATTGCCATTGTCTTTGTTCTTCTATTTTTCAACTGTGAGAAAAATTCTTTAGGATTTCAGTGTCTTTGAGAAAATTTGTAATTTTAAGGAGGGGGAGACATGAAAGATGCTATTATGCTTGGAGCTGTTTATGGGTACAATCAACCAGTACTCCAGCCTGCTGACAATTGTAGATCTGATAACTAGGGATGGCTTTATTGAGTGGAAATCTGATGCACTTTATACCTTCTTTTCAATTTCTCTGATTTTCACCAGAAAGAGTTTGCTAAAATGCTAAGATAGTTTGCTACGTTGTACATTCACAGACAGATGAGAAAAGCAGTCACTCAGATGATCATGAGATGCTGTGGACTACCAGTAGCTGAAACCTAAAGTACCTATTGAGAATAATCATTTGGAGGAAGACACATGCTGGCTGTGAGAAAAAAAATTGTTTGATCTTTGCTACTGGAAGCCTGGTTCAAATCCAGTCTTGGTTCACAGGAGTGTAATGATGTGCAAATAGCTTAAAAATTTCTGGTTTGGGGTTTTTTTAAATTTTAATCTTTTATTTAAAAGGATATGAAGACAGCCACAGAAGGGAGGGATAAGCAATAAAAGATAAAACGGTCCAGGTGAGTAGTCATTAATTACTTGGAGATGGTGGCTTCCAGCACTAGGTATGGCAAAAGAAATGAGCTATACAGAGCGATAGAGTAGACAAATCAGCCAGTTATAAAATAAGGGACTTACAGTGGGAGATGAAAACCACAGACTACTGCAGTAGTTCTTCACTTTTGTCTAAAACCTCACAGCTCTGTGACAATGGGCAGTCAGAACAGATGAAGATTCCTTCCAAGAGAAAGCTGTCTATTTAAAGAGATACTGTAGTAATATAAATCTTGAAACAAATTCACTTTGTTCTGCGGAAATGAAAGAGAAAAAAAAAGACAGCATGTTTTTACAAATTGGCAATAAGACATACAGTGTTATCAAACAATAATACATTGCATTAGAGATCTAAATAGAAGAGTTACTGTAAAAACATTCAGAGAATTAAAAGAAATAAAACATAATTGAATTTAAATTATGGAAATCAGTGATATAAAAACATCAGCAAATCCCATAAACATATCCATTCATGAAGCTCATTAACACCAAAGAGAAAGAAATAAAACTCTGGAGATTAAAATTTGAAATAAGGGAAAGAGTNTATATATTATATATATTATATATATTATATATATTATATATATTGTATGTATTTTATATATATTTATATGAGATAAAAGTCAGCCAGTCTGGAGTTATCTAACAGTGTTTTCCCTAAATTTTTAAGCCTTTATGAACAAGAGCACAGCCTCTTCATAGCCATACCATACACCCCTGATTCTGGGGAATCACAGACATTCCCCACAGAGAAGCAGTATGTGAAATCCATACCAAATCAGCACAGTTTGCTAAGAAAAGCATTAATTGATGTCTCAATGTTGGCAATTTGTCTTCTGAGAGAAGATTCTGATCTCTGAGAGAATTGTTTAAAGGGTTGGGGGATTTGAGGATTATTTTGGTTGGGTTTTGTTTGCTTCTGGTTTAGGGGTGAAGGATGCCCGGTAATGAAGATGGGAGCAATGAAGAATATTTGAGAAGCACAGCTTGCCTTTTAACTGAATAATTATTACAGAATTTCTTCTACTAGTTTCTGAATCACTTCATATTGGCCACAGTCAAACACTGGGACCCCAGAGTCTGTGGAATCCTGATATGCTAATTCCACCATAAATATCCGTAACACAGATGACCCATGCGCTCAACAGAAGCACGGAACTGTTTGACTTCTGCCTGGCACATCTGCTGAGTGGGTTTGGTGCAATTTTAAGGGTTCTGAGAACTTCCCACTGACTGTGTGCTGAGACACCGTGGACCTTATTTTAACACCATCAGCTGTAGACAGAGGAGCAGCCACATTAACTGCACACATCATGCATCTGCTGTTTTTCTAATGCATTGGTTGATATCCTAGAACTGCAGGTAAAGGACGACAAAAAATACAATAGATTTTGATAAATCTTAAATTTGCTATATGAAAAACATTTGCCAAGTAATTGTCCTCCTAGTTTAATCATTAGCATNCTGATGCACTTTATACCTTCTTTTCAATTTCTCTGATTTTCACCAGAAAGAGTTTGCTAAAATGCTAAGATAGTTTGCTACGTTGTACATTCACAGACAGATGAGAAAAGCAGTCACTCAGATGATCATGAGATGCTGTGGACTACCAGTAGCTGAAACCTAAAGTACCTATTGAGAATAATCATTTGGAGGAAGACACATGCTGGCTGTGAGAAAAAAAATTGTTTGATCTTTGCTACTGGAAGCCTGGTTCAAATCCAGTCTTGGTTCACAGGAGTGTAATGATGTGCAAATAGCTTAAAAATTTCTGGTTTGGGGTTTTTTTAAATTTTAATCTTTTATTTAAAAGGATATGAAGACAGCCACAGAAGGGAGGGATAAGCAATAAAAGATAAAACGGTCCAGGTGAGTAGTCATTAATTACTTGGAGATGGTGGCTTCCAGCACTAGGTATGGCAAAAGAAATGAGCTATACAGAGCGATAGAGTAGACAAATCAGCCAGTTATAAAATAAGGGACTTACAGTGGGAGATGAAAACCACAGACTACTGCAGTAGTTCTTCACTTTTGTCTAAAACCTCACAGCTCTGTGACAATGGGCAGTCAGAACAGATGAAGATTCCTTCCAAGAGAAAGCTGTCTATTTAAAGAGATACTGTAGTAATATAAATCTTGAAACAAATTCACTTTGTTCTGCGGAAATGAAAGAGAAAAAAAAAGACAGCATGTTTTTACAAATTGGCAATAAGACATACAGTGTTATCAAACAATAATACATTGCATTAGAGATCTAAATAGAAGAGTTACTGTAAAAACATTCAGAGAATTAAAAGAAATAAAACATAATTGAATTTAAATTATGGAAATCAGTGATATAAAAACATCAGCAAATCCCATAAACATATCCATTCATGAAGCTCATTAACACCAAAGAGAAAGAAATAAAACTCTGGAGATTAAAATTTGAAATAAGGGAAAGAGTCAAAGTGAAGAGCTGTGAAAAGTGGGATGGAATATGATGTGATACACAGCTGAGTAACACCTGGATTAGAGAAGTATGAACCATCAGAGAAAAGGCAGGCACTAGAAGCGGACAGAGAGAAGACTGCTGTGAAATCATCTATAGCAATTCTATAAAGACCCATCCCGGATTAAACCTTGACATAAGTAATAAGGTAGCCAAAGTACTTAGGGAAGTGGCAGTGAGATTAAGTCTTCTGGTGTCTTATAAAAGCCTACATAAAGGCACAGTGTCAGAACTGTGAAAATTAAAATGAGAATATGAGTTTCAACCTGGTGAACTCGTTGTAGTATGGCATTTGAACACCCCATGTAAAGTGCACTGGGTATATTGTTGTGTGACTTTTTGCCACATAATTTTTTTTTTGTGAATAAGTTTAGTCTAATTACTTGATCTTAATTTAAACATAAAATTGTATTTCATTATACTGACATCACTGTGAAAAAGAATCAAATTTTCCCTGTACTTTCGAAAAAACACCAAGTTTTGCCAGCAGGTCCCAGGGTTTGCCATCCATTATATTATATATTATATATATCATATATATTATATATATTGTATGTATTTTATATATATTTATATGAGATAAAAGTCAGCCAGTCTGGAGTTATCTAACAGTGTTTTCCCTAAATTTTTAAGCCTTTATGAACAAGAGCACAGCCTCTTCATAGCCATACCATACACCCCTGATTCTGGGGAATCACAGACATTCCCCACAGAGAAGCAGTATGTGAAATCCATACCAAATCAGCACAGTTTGCTAAGAAAAGCATTAATTGATGTCTCAATGTTGGCAATTTGTCTTCTGAGAGAAGATTCTGATCTCTGAGAGAATTGTTTAAAGGGTTGGGGGATTTGAGGATTATTTTGGTTGGGTTTTGTTTGCTTCTGGTTTAGGGGTGAGGGATGCCCGGTAATGAAGATGGGAGCAATGAAGAATATTTGAGAAGCACAGCTTGCCTTTTAACTGAATAATTATTACAGAATTTCTTCTACTAGTTTCTGAATCACTTCATATTGGCCACAGTCAAACACTGGGACCCCAGAGTCTGTGGAATCCTGATATGCTAATTCCACCATAAATATCCGTAACACAGATGACCCATGCGCTCAACAGAAGCACGGAACTGTTTGACTTCTGCCTGGCACATCTGCTGAGTGGGTTTGGTGCTATTTTAAGGGTTCTGAGAACTTCCCACTGACTGTGTGCTGAGACACCGTGGACCTTATTTTAACACCATCAGCTGTAGACAGAGGAGCAGCCACATTAACTGCACACATCATGCATCTGCTGTTTTTCTAATGCATTGGTTGATATCCTAGAACTGCAGGTAAAGGACGACAAAAAATACAATAGATTTTGATAAATCTTAAATTTGCTATATGAAAAACATTTGCCAAGTAATTGTCCTCCTAGTTTAATCATTAGCATGTGGTCTTATTATAAGTTTTTCTCCATTTTGTGCTACCTTAGAAAGAGGTCTGTATCTGCAAGAGAAGGGGATTTTCTCTTCAATCCTAGTTCCCCAGCAAGAAGTCTTTCAATTTAGCCTGAGGAGGTTACTACAGTCAAGAAGCCAGACAGTGAAATTGCATTTATACTCCACACTGGAACAGGAAATTGCCTTTTTTTGGCTTCTTTTTTTTTTTTTNCTCTGAGAGAAGTGTTTAAAGGGTTGGGGGATTTGAGGATTATTTTGGTTGGGTTTTGTTTGCTTCTGGTTTAGGGGTGAAGGATGCCCGGTAATGAAGATGGGAGCAATGAAGAATATTTGAGAAGCACAGCTTGCCTTTTAACTGAATAATTATTACAGAATTTCTTCTACTAGTTTCTGAATCACTTCATATTGGCCACAGTCAAACACTGGGACCCCAGAGTCTGTGGAATCCTGATATGCTAATTCCACCATAAATATCCGTAACACAGATGACCCATGCGCTCAACAGAAGCACGGAACTGTTTGACTTCTGCCTGGCACATCTGCTGAGTGGGTTTGGTGCAATTTTAAGGGTTCTGAGAACTTCCCACTGACTGTGTGCTGAGACACCGTGGACCTTATTTTAACACCATCAGCTGTAGACAGGGGAGCAGCCACATTAACTGCACACATCATGCATCTGCTGTTTTTCTAATGCATTGGTTGATATCCTAGAACTGCAGGTAAAGGACGACAAAAAATACAATAGATTTTGATAAATCTTAAATTTGCTATATGAAAAACATTTGCCAAGTAATTGTCCTCCTAGTTTAATCATTAGCATGTGGTCTTATTATAAGTTTTTCTCCATTTTGTGCTACCTTAGAAAGAGGTCTGTATCTGCAAGAGAAGGGGATTTTCTCTTCAATCCTAGTTCCCCAGCAAGAAGTCTTTCAATTTAGCCTGAGGAGGTTACTACAGTCAAGAAGCCAGACAGTGAAATTGCATTTATACTCCACACTGGAACAGGAAATTGCCTTTTTTTGGCTTCTTTTTTTTTTTTTTCCCCCACATGGGATTGTTCTCCAGTTGTTCCATGATTATTGAGAACAAAATAAGGGCAGTGGGCTACTTGGAATAATGGGGAAAAGAGTTTTTAAAATTTTTGATACACTGAAAACATGGGCCAAATTCCTACTGAAAGTATATCCACCTTGCTTTTTAAAAGGACTAATGTGACTTGAGTATTATATATAATAAAAAATATTCTGTGTACCTGAATTCTTACAAACTCCTTGCTCCTGGGATGAACTTCAAAGACTCTATTCCCTCTCCTCATTCTTGGATGAATACATATATTACAAGGCAGAATGATATTATTCATCCCTTTTTCTATATGCAGAAATCAAGAGAGGTAGTAGATCTGCAGTCTTTCATGGAGGATACATGAAAGAATTGTGTTTCTCAGACAGTCAGAGCTTGTAAGAAAACATAAGGAGGTAAAGACTTTAGTTTAGATAAGTGACCGAGCTCTAAAAACATAATGGAGAGAAGTGTTTAGAAAAAAAGCCCCATTTCTGTACGTTTTAAAACTAAAGAATTGTGGGGTAAGGTGAAGCAAGCAGAAAGAAAAATGGGAACAAATGAATGAGCTGCAAGGGGTCACAGTGCAAGACTGAAGAAGGGCTGGATGGGGCCAGTGCAGAGGATTTTTCTAGGAGGCAGAAATACTGCTCTTTGTAAGGAAATAACTTCACTTCAAAATTCTCAAAATGAACAGGGGAAGATGATATCCCCTCCCAGCCTCCTTACTTCTTCAGCAAAATTCTTCCTTCCAGCAAGCACTGCCCTTTATTTCACTTCAAAAAGTAATAATTTTTCAGACAGAATGGCTGGGTATGTCAGTTATTACTCACCGTGTTACCATTCATGTTTCTATCTTGGCAGTAATAAAATTGCTGGTTTTCCTCATGTTTGAGAAACTTGATGTTAAGAGTGGTTAAATGAATAAGACATTAAACTGAAAATAAAAATCAGTGACTGTGGAAAAATACCTGATGGCCACAGTCTAGATCCCATCAGGTAGGCCACATCAAGTACAGTCATTATCTAATGTTTTCACTAAGACAGGGTCCCAGTCCTACATTAGGCATCCAACAGGGCTGGCATCATATATGAAACTGCTCACAGTAAATATACCATACTCTTCTAGGGCAGGGTCTATTTGCCCCTTTTAAAGAGAGTCAGATAGACCTCATTAGCATGACCCACTTTCTTAAACAAGGGAAGTCTATTTAGATTCATCTGTAATTGAGTTACCCAGAAATTATGCGACAAGTGTTCCTTAAAGCATAGCTGACACAGAAAACAGAATATAAAATGTCAAAAGTCACTTCAATATGATGTGTTGTATACGACAGCAGTGGGACCACCATTACCAGCAACACCAAGAAGAAATAATAGGGAGGAAAAAGAATTCTGTTAGCCTAGTAATGAAATAATGAACATTTTTCACATTAAAATACTAAATGTTCTGGTGCTGAGGGTTAACACTGAGACAACAGCCAGGGTAAGAAGGATAGATAGGAGTTCTCCAAATAACCTCCCAGTGAGGAAGATCAGCTCCACTTTTGTTTAATCCCTCTTGTTAATAAATATTGATCATTGCTTCAGCGGTAGATTTTAACCTTAGCCTGAAACATACAGTATTTTTATTAGAACATTAGAAGACAAAATTTTCTCTTTTTTTTTTTCTAACATAAGCAAGGCAATTTCCATGTGTAGACATTTTTTGCCTTTAACAAAGGAACCATAGTGACAAACTCTTAGGAAAACTTTCTTACCATATTTCAATTTTGGAATTGAACTGGAACAGAATGTGAGGTTTGTCGGTTTTATCTCTTGGCTTCAGGAGAATGAACAATTCTAAGTCGCATCTGCTCTGCTCTGTTAACTTGTTTTTCAGTGTGACCACATTGAGATTGCTCCCCAGAAGCAGGTGCTGGCCACATGCTCCAAGTATGGAGAATCCTTAGCCAGAACATTTGGCCAATTATTCCTGTGTGTATTCTTGACATGTTGAGACTCCACCTGCATATCCCTGGGAAGACTCTAAGTTCTGAAAGCACTCCAGGTGACCAGGAAACAGAGCCTTTACAAACTCTGACCGGACCAGGGCAGGATGGGGTTGGGTTAGAGTACAGCATGCTGTCACTGAACAGTGAGAGCCCTGCAGCCATTTAAATACAAACAAGTTCTAAACTAAACTCCTCAGGTCTCAGTCTTGCTTTTATGGAAAAACTGTCCCAAGTTAAGGGAAATGGTAGAATGGATTTTGAATAAATGAATAAATAACATCATTAGCACTTGCTGTATATTCTGCCCATAAGCAGACTTCCAGGCTATCAAGAACAGCATTTAAAAAGAGCTTCAGTGAGAACCATAGACTAATAAACACCAGTAAATTATTCTGGAGGTCATCTACTCCATCCTACCACTCAAAGCAGGGTATACTAGAGCAGGCTGCTCAAGACCTTGTGTAACAGAATTTTGGCAAAGATGGAAATAGAGAAGTTTCTACTAGAAATAATGAGAATTCTTCAAGCTAGTTATTAAAATGAGAAATGAGTAAACTGATTTAACTAGAAGCAGTTCTCTCTAATATTCACTCAAAGCATAAAATAAAATATTGGATTCTCAGCAGTTCTTCAGAATGATGTGAAGCTTTGAAAATTATTTCTCAATGGTGTGCTCTTTCCAGGCAGCCTCAAAGGCCAAAAATTCCCAAAGGATATAAGAACATCTGATATCCCAGTGTTAGTGCCAACTAAGAGTTCAAACTTGCCCTGTAATTCTCGCACTGAATAGTTATACTGTGGTCAGAACTCATTTAAAAATTAAAAGAAGAAATACTGGAAAAATAGCTTTTCACATGAAGTTTCTACACAGATTTACGACTGGATTATAAATTGTTGAGCTCTGAAAAGCATGTCAAATTTTAAAGAGGTATTCAACATTCCTCTCCCTTGTCTCTCCTTGCCCCGCACCCCAAACAGAATATGTGTTAGAAACTGTAAGTTCTAGCAGAGAACAACTTGCAAGATCACTGTTTTACGTAAGAACCATCATTTTGTCTGTTGTTTGCCTCCAGTTCTACTTAGAACCTGAAGGTATATAAGCAGCTGCAAAAAAAGAATGAAAACAGAGTTAATTAAAAAAATACTCAAAGAACATTTGGGCTATAATTTTTTCTCTTTGTTAATTTGATTTTAACTTGATTGCCTGGATTAAAATGAGGACATGTTGTCGTTCTTAATTCAGATTAATTCCATAGGGTATTTTCTGTTTTGTGAGTTGGTATGGGGATTTTTTTCAGAGATGAGAGAAGAGGGAATGAGCTTAGGTCTCCTTAAATCCACACTACTCTCTGTTGCTATCTGTTGATAAGTAGACTACAGAAATTTAATAGCTTTGATTGTAAAAAATTGCAAATTGTTCTGTACAAACATCCAATTAATGCACACAAAGTATTTTATGGGTAGCCAGTGACAGTGTTTGTCAGCCATACTGTTTGGCTAACTTGAACTCTGTGTATTACTGCCACAGGATTCCACTGTGACGTTGTAATTGCTTGCTTCTTAAAGGGAGGATTAAGGCAGTGACTGAAAGGGGACATAATTATAATTTCCTAAACTCTATTCAATTTGGATTTAGGCAGAAAAAGCACAAACTTCAGGGGATTTCTTTACTTCCTCAACCAATTATACGAAGTAACATTTCTCCATTATACAACACTCATATACATAAACAAGATAATCCTGCATAGAAATAAGCCTGCATACAAGTATTTTAGCTTCATCAGCTCAGCAGGAGACTTCTGTAGATGGACTATATATGTATAGGATGTGATAGGATTGAAGATCAGAACACTGTTTTTCACTGAGAATGTGAAAGCCAATGACAAGAGGTCATTGCTCAGTGTCGTTTCTTTCCTGAACAGAGCTGCTGAGGTACAACTCACACTCCTCGTCAGAGTTCCAGGTGAATGTTACAGACAATCAAAAACTGTGTCAGTCACAAGGCTTCCTAATCCAACTCTGCCTAATGAGCAAAACAAAAATTTTCTCTCTCACTAAAATGTGACTATTTTGATCAGCCCAATTTTAAATGCTTCCCACAATGACATCGCCATTATTTTCTTTAAGGGATCCTTTTATTATATGATGGGGAAGATGTTAGTTCCAGATTCTTTTTTCCTGGGAAAGGCAAAGTTCCTGAAGCTACAGAATTTATTGATGATTACTGAAATAGAGAAAAGCCTGGATTAAGGATTATGTGTCTTGTGACTTCTTTCATTTCTGAGGAATGGGCGGGTGTGTGAAGGGAGAAAGCAAAAGGGAAGATAGCTGTTTTGATCTGCACATGATGAAACGTGTTCCTGTTTTTCTGTGTATTTCTGGTTCCTTATCATGTTTCTGATGCATCAGAGGGTTTGTTTTCATTAAAAAAAAAAAAAAGGCATTTGCAAGTAGATTATTAAAAGCTCTACAAAACCGTTTAAATATAACTATCCTCTCTATAGAAACTAAGCAGAAAAGAGTGATTTGGATCAGTAGATAATGACCTATGGAACAAGACCCAAACTTTTTACTCTGAATTTTGTGTCCTCTTTCATTCCTCTCCTGCTACTCTGCCTTTATTTCTGTTTCGTTTTTTCCCCTCTGCACTTTGTGCATCTCTCTATTGCTAGTAGTTCTGTCCTAGAACAGCTGCTCCTTGTGTATAAACAAATAACACCCATGGCTGCTATCCCACCATTATGAATTTTCTTCCTGATGATGCTCAAGAAAACAAAATTAAATGATTGGTTCAGGAAAGCACTAATAAATCTGTAGGGATTCTCTGAGGCAAGACAGAATTTTAAGGATCTTCTTTTGGTTGGAGCTGGTGAGCTGACATCTGCTGCCCATTTGTGGAATTTATTGTAATAGATTTGTCCGGGAGAGGCTCCATGACTAACCCCAGTTCACGTGTAACAGCTCCCCCTTGTGTAGACGTTTCGTAAAGTAACAGGTAATTAGGCTGTCTTGCTGATTAAAAGTTTTGAGAAAACGCTATTGAAGTTAAGCAAGAGAACAGTGGTTGGAACAGAGGAAAACCAGACACATTAAAATGCATGTTCCTCTCATTTTCAAGGTTGTGGCACATGACTGAAATAATAATTTTTCATTGGGTATCTGCCCTTGAGTCAAATGACCCTAACGAAACTAAATGGCAGATATCCTTCCTTCAGTCGAACACTGTGTTCAATTTTTACTTCAGGAGGAGGGAGAGAAATGTGTCAATCTGAAGTCAAAACCACAAAGATGTGTAAGTCAGTCTAAGTAGCATCTGATTCTGTGCCGCAGCACCTCAATAAGGAAACTCCTGAAAGGCAAGGTTTAAACAAAGACAGACTAAGACAAGCAAATATCATTATTAGATGCAAATGAAATGCAGTCAGTAGGAATTCTGCTTTAGTGCATAGCCCTGATGTCAGAGGTCCCTGCAATGTCCAGGTACAACCACTTAGTCTGCTGGAGCGTTCATTGGCTGGAGAGGGAACATTGTTTCTTTGCTTTCAGCTTTTTAGAATCAGTAGTTCGAAGCAACATTCTTCTTGTCTTCATCTGTGAGCTACAAACGCAGTACCCAGTCATTTCCCTGCCTTTGGAATGGAGTTAAGTAATTAGCCACATATTCCTCTCGCTTTTAAAAAGCCGTGAAACCCGTCATATGCTTACATTGTAATACTTAACTTACTGATTTCAGGTGCTTATGTTCAAAAATCCACTAGGGAAAACTTCCAATCAGCTGTCACTTCAATCTAGAGACACCTAAACTCCCTGAGGCTTCTCAAACGTGTGGGTGGCTGCTACTTAACCTAGTTCTGGCAAAGCAAATGGGCCCGTGGTAAACCTACTATTAGAAGTGTATAAATTAATCAGAGTTATTTTCACAGAACTAGGCTGAGAAGCAAATAGGTCATTGGCAACTAAGTTGAGTAAATAATTGTCATGAGCAAGACGAGTGGATGGTGATGAGCACGGATAATGGTAACATCTTTGTCTCAGCTCAGCTTTAGACTTGCTGGTATTTTGCACATAGAAGTGATCAGCTTGCTGTCTAGGATACAACTCTGGCCAATTAGGAAAAAGGAAACTAGGTGTTTCTCTCCCTAATTAGAGTAAATGTTCCCAGTACAGCTGTTGTACTTTGATAAGATCAGACTCATGGCAACTACATTTTGTAACCATGGCTTGCTCTCTTCTAAAATCTGTCAAATGAAGAAGGAGATGGCAGCTGCACTTCATGTAATAGCCTGGCACTCAGCAGGAGCTGGCAGGTGCAGACATTTTTTCTTTTGAGGAGGTTAATATCCACATGTCCTATCTCCTAATGCAATAATTGATCATCAGACTCATAGCTGCTCAGGGTGGTGGTGCATGCTGCGCTCCCTTGGGAAGCTGTCACAAAGAGAATTCAAGATTGCTATATCAGGAATTCATCATTCCTGTAGGAGACCAGTAGCTGGGATACATTCCAGGAAAGTGAATGTTCAGGTTCACTGCTCAAGCACTATTTACACTTTTATGCACTGACTGGCTAATAATAAAACACATAAATACGTTTGGCAGTGAGAACCCAACACTCCTACCCATCTAGGTGAGTGAACCTGCTACAGACTAGGCTGGGTACACAACCTCTGGCTTGCTCTTCTGCTCCCCACAATCTTAAGATAAATCTGTGCACCAAGACATGACTTTAGGATGAGGAGGAGGAGTGCAGCCTGCCTTCAGCCCCATGAATAATTTTTAGTACACCAGGCAGGGCACTTTCTGAAGCCATAAGTTTTAGACTGCCTGAGGCTGAGGGAGTAGATCACATCTTTTTCATTGGGTCCACTGCAGATACATTCCTTCTCTGCCTCATTTTGGCAGGATTTACAGAAAAATAGGTGCTCAGGCTGTGGACAGTCTTAGCATGCATGGAAGCACAGCTGCAAGTCCCTAGAGAGCTTTCTTTAGCTGCCTTAAGAGATCTGTCTTAATGAGAAGGCTCCTAAAAAACTGTAGAATTCACGGGGTTAGGCAACAGATAAATTGGAACTTTTGGATTAAAAAAAATAGATTTAGGAGCAGATCCAAAAATTATTGCAATGAGCTTCAGGTATCTAAGATTCGCTCTTTAAATTATTCTCTCTTTATCGATTTGCCTATCAAATACATTAAAGATGATGCGTTTGTAGGCTGGACTGTAATTAGGACCTGCCATCTGAAACAGACTGAGATACATTGGTGAATCCTTTAAAGGTGCTGTTACATGTGCTATTTCCCAACTCTAGAAGCAGACAGTGTTATTAAATTATTTTTAATTGACCTTATCAAATGGAGTAATTACTTCGATGGTGGTAATTAAAGGAAACACTAATCTCTTACCCAGAATATATATGAGAGGTAATGTGGTGAGATCTGCTTTAATTATTTTTTAAAAATCTGTTTATTCCTAGACTAATATTTAACATTTCATCTCTTGGGAAAGACTGAAGTAAAATTTAAAAGCACTGTAATTCTGCTAAAACAAACAAGTAATGCCTCACACTCCTATTTTCAAGAATCTCTTCTTGGTTTTCAGTGACTGGAATACTGCCTTTATGCTTTTTCATATGAATCAGCAGTAGAAAATATTCCCTGTTGATTATGATTCCACAATAAGCTTGTTACTAACTCAGCTCTGGAAAAATATAAATTTGATGGCTTTACAATGCAGGTATGTTTCGAAGGTAGAAATATCATATTCTGCTAGAAAATGATACTGATTCTTACTAGAACCACAGCAGAACACTTCATCTCTGGAGGTCTGAAGAGACCCCTTTTTGAACAATTCCACTGGGGGCCAGATTTAGTAGACTGTTACCCTCTATAAACCAACCATGAAAAATAGACAGCAAAACAGTGCATAAATAGGCAGTCCTGGAGAGAACACGGAAAGCCACACAGATTTGAGCAACTCTTTCAGAAAACCTCTCCCACAACTAACCTGGATCTTCCCAACAAGTCTTGCTTTTAAAAATCAGTTGCAATATTCCCCACTAAAACTTTATAAAACACACATCAGTATGAGATGAAGACTAACATAAAATCTCTCAGTCTGAATACAGTGATCACTAATTAAAATTAAGTGTTATGGTGGAAAGTGTTCAACAGCACTAACCCTGGTGGTACAACCATTACATCAGATAACAAATATTGGTATTTTGTCTCTGAGACAAACCTGTAATCACCCAAACAGCAAATTGGCACTGGTGAAATACAACATAGGAGCACAGGCATGAGAAATAGAGCTTCAGGATGACTAAGTGCATGCACGCAGTATCCCACCTGGAATGAGTGCTCTCCTCTTCAAGTTCTCGTAATACATACTTTGTGTGAGAATCCAGTGTACCTATTTCTCACTTTGGCCTCTGATGTCCAAGCTACTGCTGCAGATTTTTAAATCAGATAGCCCAACCTCTTTTTTTTGTCAGGTACTATAATTCCTAGCTGCCTGTCCTCTGCAGAGTATAAAATTAGGAATTGTGTACTCTTCACTGTTAATATATTACTTTATTTGTAAGAAGTGTGATAATAAAGGGCTTATTTCTCGTGCCCAAACATAATTTAATTCTTGAAATCAGTGAGGCAGGCAGCCTTATTCACTTTATACAATACTTTACTCTTGGGTGTGTATCGGAGCCAGAACTCCAGAACCTCAGATTTGGCCAAACCTCTAATTACAGGACTGTCTGAATAATCCACCTTCAGAAGTGCCCTACAGAGTACAGTTCAGTTCAGCCTTGTCCCACAAGACTTTCACCTACATGGCTGCTCATTGTGCCCAGCAGTTCCATACACACACCTCCCGTGTCACTGTACAAACCACAAATAATGAGTCAAGCAGCTCACCATGCCAGCAGAGCTCTAGCACCCAGGCTCTCCCTGTGGCCCAGTGGCTTGCATCTGAGGCCATTTTTTCCTTAGGCTGTCTGCACATTTGGCTTCCCTCTTTCACCAGCTGGGAAAGGTTACCAGCCAGCTGCATGCTTCTGAACAGACAGCAGATCTGCACAGACACACAGGCAGAAGAAAATACAAAGAGGAGCCAGTGTTTGGCTAGGAATCATTGCTTTTGACACATGGCTGTTCCTCTATAGTGTTCAGTCCCATCCATCCTCTGCCCATCTGCTTCCCCCTCTGTGTTCTCACCCCATGACATTTGCAAGGTCGACACCTTGCTGAGTGACAAGATGGAGCACATACTCATATAGAGGACGTTTTATGTTCAGGATGGAATCTGGTACATGCACAGTACAATTCAAAACAGATTGAATCACCCAAGGATGACACAGAAATATTTCGGAAGGAAAATGTGGCTGAGCTCCTAGCCGTAATTCAATTAGTCATCTACTCCAGTGTTTCACAGCAAAAGATGGCTTGTTAGACTAGGATCTAAAGTGTATCTAGAAATCTGGATGAGCCAGAAATAGGTTGTCTTGAAATATCTTGGAACACACCTCTGTCCACCCTGACTGAGATGCTTGCACGTCTGAGAGCATTCACAACCGGATTTCCTGGACAGTCGAGAAGGATGTAGAGATACTGCCCTTTTTTTTTCCCATCAGGTAGGGTATAGTTTTCCAACCAAATGCTATTGGCATATTTGTGGTGTTAAACCAAGGACTTTTCTAGAGGATTGTGACTGGAAAGCCCCCTCTGAATGTTTTATATTTCTTTCTTTGTATAGAGCCCTGCTAGTGAATGACTGCGTTCCCTCCAACTGTATTGGCTTGGAGTATATTCATGAAGGAAAAAAATCACATTATGAATTCCCTTTCCTTTTGCCTTGTGCAGCCAAGGAAGTGTTCTCTGGAAACTGTAAAGATCTGTTCAGCACCTACAAACTATATGAATCTGAGTCTGAGAAAAGATGTTTTTACAACAGCATCAAATTTGAGCTCCTTCCTTGATCAAGCTTTATAATATATTTTGTTTCCTGACTACATGTGTGTCCAGCAGGACTAGAGCAGTGATTGTCCCCCTGTATTCAGCTCTTGTGTGACCACATCTCAAATCCTGTGTTCAGTTCTCGGCCCCTCACTACAAGAAGGACATTGAGGAGCTGGAGTGTGTCCAGAGAAAGGCAGTGGAGCTGGGGAAGGCTCTGGAGCACAAGTCCTGTGAGGAGAAGCTGAGGGAGCTGGGTGTGTTTAGCCTGGAGAAAAGGAGGCTCAGAGGAGGCTTATCGCTCTCTACAGCTCCCTGAAAGGAGGCTGTAGCCAGGTGGGGTCAGTCTCTTCTCCCAGGTAAGAAGTGGCAGGACCAGAGGAAGTGTCCTCAAGTTGCGCTAGAGGAGGTTTGGATTGGATATTAGGAAAAATTTCTTCATCTGAAGGGTTGTAAAGCACTGGAACAGGCTGCCCAGGGAAAGCAGTTGAGTAAGTACCACCATTTCTGGGAATATTTAAAAGATATGTAGATGTGGCACTTAGGGACAGGTTTAGTGGTGAACATGGCAGTGCTAATGGTTGGGCTGGATGACCTTAAAGGTCTTTTCCAAACCAAATGATTCTATCATTTTAAATTCTGTTCCACCTACAGACACACACAAAATCCCAACCAGTGGCCTGTGCCATGTCTTTCAATGGTTATGATCTCACAAAGGAAATAGCATCTGGGTGTTACTGCAGAAAGCACGTCCGTGGACTCAGGCCTCAGGATTTGAAAAGCCTTCCTGCATGATGAAGGCATTCAAGCAGGCCAAAAGTCTGTCAGGATGGATACTGGCAACAGATCTTCGTGGGATCCAGGCCCAGACAGAGCCTGAGGGAGCAGCACAGAAGGCTGCCCCAGTGCAGTCTTCAGTAACAGTGTTCTGATGTAGCAGAACACGCGCAGTAATTGAGATAATACAGCTGGTAATGGGATAAAGCAGCACCTGCTGATTGCTTTGCAAACAAGACTGGTCCAAGAGAAATAGAAATTCAAGCAATTTTACAGACACAACATGAGTTGGAGCGAAATCACTGGAAATAACGTGGGAAGGCATCATGAAAAAATATTAAACAGAGACTTGAAGAATTTGTGTATCAACAGAGCTTGCATAAAATTGTCCCCTGTCTAATAGATGTTATGGAAGAAAAGAAATAGAACTTTAAGAATGGAGAAGAGAGGCTATGGAGGCACAGAAAGAAAAAAAAGTATGCTACCATGGGAGAATATGTAGGTGGAAGTATGAGCAGTGTTGTACACAGGAGCAGAGAAATGTTTAAATAAAACATGTCCAGCTGGTTTATTCTGCTACTGTTCTTAAGTGAAGTGAAACCATTAAGACAGAAGCCCTGCTTTGTGTATTTAATCATTTTGCAGGGAGTGGGATATTTGAAGCTTTGGGAAAATACATCAGAAAGAGATGTGAAAAAGACTCAAGGAAATAACATGGGACTGAAGCAGCTTTTAAACATTTTTCAGGGCAATAGGAGGCTGAGTATATGGAGTGTGCAGTTACCTTCGGAAACGGATGTCTCTTTAGTATGCTGTTACTCAGCTGCATCTTTCAAGCTTGATTAATGCTTAATGTGATTGTCTTTAAAATCTGTCAGGATTTGGCACAGATCAGATAAGTGGCTGTGACAGAAGTGCAAATATTTGTACTGCAGTTTTGTACCCTGATGTGGTTATGCTTAATAAGCTTTGCTTATGCACCTCTAGAGATTGTTTTGTAAATTATCCTGCTTGGATATATTAAATTTATATTAAATCAAAATGCTCAAATATATTTTCTTATGGGTTTACTATTTTAAATAAATGGGCAGCAACATTGCTTAGAGAACCTAGCTGGCACATTTTAAAAATCATGCCAAAGTTGAACAGATTAAATTGATCAGAAAGAGATAGAATCGCAGGATATGTCCCCTGATACAGGCAGGAAATGGGACTAAAACAATACTTTAAAAAAATAATTTTCAGGAAAATAGAAGAGATGAAAGCTTTTTCAATAAAGATAACAAAATACCCCAGATGCTGTAAAATGTAAAATTCACACAAATCAAGCTGTAAAAGTAAGTTAGTTATTTGGAGATAGAGAGCGAAGAAGGAAAGAGTTGTTCACTAAAGGAGCGATGATGCATTAGAGAAGTTTTTTCCTATCCCCTCTTTATCTGAAGGACATAAAGCAATGGGGTCTTCCAAAGTGGGTATGCTGTGCAGAGAGAGAAAAAAACCAAAGCTTTTGTTTTGCTTGGTGTTCAAGCAACCTCCTGTTACCATAGGTGTGTAATGGATCTTTGTAACATCAATAAAGACATAGTCACCAACTACACTATGCTGAAAGAGAAGCTAGGAGTTTCTCAAAATCATAGCTAAAATTGAGTTACAGTGATTGAGGAGAGTAGCTGGGGAGAATGGCTGGTAAAAAATGAAAATACTCATTGATATTATTTATATTTATCAGATTGTAGATTCTAATTAGATGCCAGATTATTAAGGTAGCTGAAGGGTCAGAGAAAGGAAAAATCCCCAATTTTTTGGGATTCAGTCTCCACAGGGAAATAATTGCCACTTCTTGACCTGAAATGACATTTGATCTAATGGAGATCTGAACTTACTTAGGCAAAAGAGACAGGGTAGGTAATGCTGTTGTCCTTGCTTCAGTTTCAGTCCAACTGTCACACTTCCAACTCTGATGGCGAGCTGCTTCCTTTTCCTCTCCTACACAGGGTTTCACAATTTTCTCTCCTCTTTACTTTGATCCACCAAAAGACTAATTTCCTTTTAGGATTTCTATCAATGAATTTATATCCTTACTCTTTGGAACTTAGTTTCCTACTCTTGTTTTCCTTCCATAAGCTCTCCTAGCCAGTTTTTTTCCATATGCAATTCAGATTTGGCAAAAGGTACAGGCACAATGTGAAAATGTTTGGTAGATTGAAAATGGCAAAATGAGATGAGACACTTGGCAATGATAAGGAAGCTTGAAATAAACTGTACCCTAAATCTGAAAATAAGGCCCTTATAAAAGCAATTATTAAATTATTCCTAAGTTACTGTCTATTTTTGCTTTGAAGCGTAACCAGCTCAGAAACTTCCCAGCTTCCACATCTGGCTTGACATCAGCTGTAGATAGACTAACAGTTTTATGTAAATACTTTTAACACAATTCCTGTCCACATCTGATTTCCTCCTGTAAGTCTGGAAAATTTTTCCAAGTAAGAAATTCAGATGATGATATCCTCAAAACAAACATATATGTTATTCCAGAACTCTTCAAAGGACAACCTTCCTTTATCAAACAAGTAGCACAGCCATTTTGACAGATATGACTGTGTGGCAATTCAGATTTTTTTGGACCCTGAAAAGAAGTTCTCTTGTTTCTTCAAGCTGAGAACCATGAATATTTGCATACAAATACAACTTTGGGACATAGCTACATTCTGTTGTATGTGCTGATCGCAAAGAGTGAGATGCTTGAAACTGTATTTCTAAAGTTCTGAATTCATAAGTTGCAAACAGCCTGTCACTAGTGGTTATTTCTCCCCAGACAACAGAATGACAGCAACGTCATTGTCTACATTTTAGTGATCTGAACACTAATGGATTCATTGAGAAGCAAAATGTCTATAGAATCCAGATAGCCCCATTTTAAGTCTTTGGGCACCAGGTTATGATCTGTGAATGATCAAATCTTTGTCTTGTTTTGCTGACTGAATCCTAAAAAAGTGCAGTGTTCAGCTTCTGATTCTGCTGCTGTTTGTGTGGGTTTCAGCACATGTCCTATTAAGAAGTGTCAAAGTAATGACCATCTGTGAGGGGCTCCCTCCACTCAAAAGGAAACTCATCAAGGCATGTTCTCAACTGCAAACTGAAAAGAGGATCTCTGAGCCACTGCCTTTGTTTTTGTTGGTTTTTTTTTTAAATTGAAACTATTCGAAAAAAACCCACCAACTTTAGTGGTTGAAAACTTGGAAATCAACAAGTTCTCAGCCATTTAAGCTGTTAGAGATGGCCTGTGGATTCAGGATCTTGAACTTAGATGTCTAAATCCTATCTAAATTCTATTTTGAGTTGAACACTTTCATATATCATATTTAGTTTAAGAAGTGACTTAAGGTATATCTTGTCTGCTGATCTTATTTTCAACTATTCCTGGATTTCAGCCCAAGCCATCCCAATATTCAAGTTTGAAAGTACTTTAATCTCCAGATGGCTTGTCAGATATGCACAAGGATTAGAAAGTCGGTCTTTGTTGTGTTTATTTTTAACTTTAGCTGTTATCTACCTGCTCTGGAGTAAAGGAGCATGCAAAATACCCTTGAAATTCTGATAGATATTAAATGTCTTTCTGAATCTTTTCCCTACTGAAAAGCAAGTTCACAACAGTTGAGAGACAAAAAAAAAGTACTCAAAAAATCTCAGAGAACTATGGGATATGCACTCAGGAATAAGAATAAGGACAGAAAGAGTAATTGGGATGGTGCCTTGTCCTCAAATGGTGGTCAATAAAGCATATTTTGGCTGCTCAGGCAGAGGTAGTAAGCAGACACAATGAAGAGATAGTCTTAAAACATAAAAGTTATCTTTTTTTTGCAGTGCCTTAGATGTCTCAGCTTTTAAAATGGTAAAGGTAATTCATCTGCAGTTCTGTAGCTTGCCTCTCTACAGCTTTGAAGCCTTTCACCTCAGCTGCTGTGGCAGTGTTTTCTCAGAGATCTTTGGCAGTGTTCCCTGTCGTTCTCATCCTGCTATTCCCACAGCCTGGCACCTGCAAACTCCAAAAAGGTTCTCAGGGTGAGTTTTCATTTGAAGTCACACCGGTGCTAGATTTCACCCCGTTCCATGGTTGCAGTATTTGGTTTATATCAGGGGACCTGATAACATGCATGCACAAAGCTTTAACAATGAGGCAGCACCTGTGCCTGATCAAAGCATGCTCCAAGCCGTACTAATAGTAGGAAGAATCTAGAGAGGAAAATCTGAAGTTTGTTACCCTGAAATGAGCACATGAAAAGGGTAAAGAAAAGAGGCAGAAACTCATCCTTGACAAGAGGGTACTCACTGCTTTTACTACCAAGAGTAAAGAGGTTGTTTAGGGTGAATGATTTTTATTGGGTTTTTTGTTTTGCTTTTAAGGAAGATAAGTACACTTCCACACCCTGCCAGTTAATGCCTCCCCATCTATGCTGACTCCTTCTCCTAATATAATCATCAGGAAGCCTGTCAGAGGCATCCAAAGTACACAGATATCCTGTGGCTACTTTTTTGCCCTTTTGACCTTTGATCTTCCACCCAGCTCTTTACTCAGGCTTGTTAGCCACTATTTTGCACAGGTACAGTGACACACACTGGCAGTTGATCAGCCTATGGCAACAACCACCTATCACTGAAACAAACCCCTCCAGAATGTTTCCAAAAACTGATCATTTGTGACTCAGTTTCAAGCAGTTAGGGACCACAGTTTAGCAGTAAGTCATGGATAAATTATCCTTGATTGCCAACAGAAATTAATTGCTGTTTGTTGTTCATTATTAATTACTGACACCAGTTGTTCACAAGCCACTAGAAGTCACCAGCAGTCACCAGTATATAGAATCAAAGACCATTTGCTTTGCCATGGTATTTAATTGCAAAAGCTATAAGGTTTTATACAGACAAGTTCAACAAGTTTAGCACATTGCACCTGTTGCCTGTTCCCAACACATAGGGACAGAATACTGCTATAGTCAAAAGATCCCTGAAGGAATTCTGTGCTTTTCCACTCAATCCAGAATACAAAATGCTTAGATTTCTTCAGAATGGCATTTGCAACCTTCACATTTGGTGTCCATTTCCAAGTTTCAGAACAATATTCACTCAAATAAAGGCCCTTTAAGCCTTTATTTATTTGTTTTTTATCTTGTAAATCATTGGTGTGCAAGGTAGTAACCAAAGGCTTTGGAAATAGTCAACATACATAAGACCATTCTAAACATTAATGAGAATCCTCTGTAAACACCAGGGAAATTTATCAGGACAAATTACAAAAAACATTGGTATAGAAAAACGGATGACAGTCATAAATATTGCATGGGATTGTTGAGCTCTAGAAGAATGCTGCCTCCTAATTCACAGTAAATCAGATTCTTCAGAGCATTTGAAGAACACCTGAAATATTGGATAGATAGGCATAAGCATTTCTCACCTAAATACTCTTGCAATATCATTCACTCTCCTGAGTAAAGAAAATCTGACAGAAAATTAATACCATAACACATTATATCTGACATCTATGAATGTAATCAGATACTATTCTTCTCTGCATGGGGTCACCATTGCCTCTAATTAAATAGACAAAATTATTCCTCATTTTGAAATGTAGATTCTATTCCTGTTATGTTTTATTTGACATAATCTCTTATGATGACTGACATACATTATGCACATGTGCATTAGAGCTTAACTCTTTGCTAATTACATATATTTATTACAGATTTAATGAAAAAATAACTATGCAAGATACTGGTGACAATCAAAACCTTGTCTCCATGGAGATATCACCCTGCAGCTTAACAAAATGAAAAATAAAAAAATGGCCATGAAATACAAGAGAGACTTCCCCTTTCCTATTCTTCTCTTCAAATAATTGGTCAAAATTGTCTCAGCTCTATTCAGAGTCTGTCAACATGTGGAGATAGAAAGTGGTCTGGAAGTGTATTTCATAAGAAGGAGAAAACATGTTCATGCCAAATGACCCTCAGAGGGAATGCATCAGCCAAGGGAGGGAATCTGGTAACTCCAAATCAACACAAATTTCTTGTCTGCAGAGATTCTCGAAAACTGCTTTCATGTGGTAAGGAGTAAAGAACCAAAATCACAGATACAAGTCCTGCAGTACTGCAGGATTCAAGGCTTATTAAAATCAGCAACTCAAAATTAAATTGCTGTACATCTAGTACATCTCAGGTTTAGACAATTCAGCTTAGGTTTCTCAAAATATCAGAAATATTGGTAGCACCGTGAAGACAATAAGAGGAAATCAGGGTTCCTGAGTCACTGAGACCACATAATCTCCAAAGTCCAAAGCACAGTCAGCAAGATTTTTTGACTTCACAAACTTCTACCTAGTACATAAATTTGTCACGTCCTGTAACCAGAATTGGAGCATATGCCTGCAGAAAAGTTGGGAAGTACTGATCATAAATCTTCTTTTAAATAAAGCATTAGAAAGTGGTAAACATCACCTTCATTTTTGGTTTTAAACACGTCACCAGAACTTGCTGTGCAGCATATGACATGTCCCATTCTTTGGTTTGGAAAAATACATACTAAAATACCACAACAGTGCTTTCAACTGACTGCAGCAGAAACACTCATACTTCATTGTACAGGGCTCTGAAGTGGCCCTGTAGACATGGCACAGAGTTAACTTCATCTGCTTCAAATTAAATCTATGCTTTTTTTATGCCAGATTCCCAGTTGGTATATCAAGCATTTTAAGATTTGTGCAAACATTTATGTGAGGCACTGCCGGAATTATGTTCTTTTATACCAAATGCTAAAAAATGTGTTGCATTCGTCTCAACAATGACTGAAACAGAACCTCAGCAGCTGGGCAGAGTGTGGTAGAGCTGCAGAGACAAAACAAAATATGCCCAATAACAGCAGTGAAGCTACCAGTTTCCAATTCCTCCTTTTCCTTTTCCTCCCAAGAGAGCACAGTTGGACCCTTTGTAAGCTTTACCTTGAATATCTTTGACTAATGAAGCCATTTCAGCCATGTGCTGCTTCTGTCGTGCAAACAGAACTTTGGAAGGCAAATATGATTGGCAGCACCACAATGGCTCAGTAATACAGGCTAAGAGGAAAATATGACAAACTGTTGATTCATTCTCAGTAAAATTCATGTACTTTTCATGTTTTGCTACTGAGTACTGAATTACATCTGCACAAGTAAAGACACAAGTGGTGGATGGAAATGAAAAGAAACAAGCAGTCTCCTTAAAGGTTAGTCCAGTTAGCAAATAACGGAATCAAGCTGCTAGTTTTAGTTGCTTTTCTCCAGATTAGAGGTGTTTGCAAAAATTACTTCATTAGGTAGAGAAAATCTGAGATTAAATATCCAAAGAATACTTCCTGACAATGAAAGCTTCTGGATGTGCAGCAATCTCCCCAGAGAAAAGAAATCATCTAACCACTAGGATCATTTAATAAAGTACTGGATGATACACTGAACAGTATGAGTAATTTTAAAAATAATTTTCCCATTTTTATTCCTCTGATATTCTGATTACTAGACAGCATAAGCAAGAAGGATTTGCTTTTATAATGCTACTAATGATTTCCTCGATTTTTTTCAACTTCAGTGCTACCACAGATTATTGCTAATTTGGTGGTATATTAAGCTAAATCTACGCAGTGAAAAATAGTTAAACTCTCTTCTGCATCATAATATAAATATTACAAGTAAATTTTGAAGATTTTTTTAAACTTTGAGACATTTTTTCAGAGAAAAAAAAGTGCCACTAGGTCTTTAGCAAAGTTTTATTTTTTTGCTTGATGCAAAATATTTGCTCAAAATGTTAGAAGAACTTTCTTTCAAGAAAAACTAATCCAACCCCAAAAACCCCAACTACATAATGATATACAAATATTCCCTTTAAAACTTTTGTTCTCATGATGCCAAACAAGTTGGATATCAGGAAAAAGGTTCTTCACTCAGAGGGTGGTTGGGCACTGGAACAGGCTCCCCAGGGAAGTGGTCACAGCACCAGCCTGCCAGAGCTCAAGAGGTGTTTAGACAACACTCTCAGATCCATGGTGTGATTTTTGGGGTGTCCTGTACAGGGCCAGGAGTTGGACTCCATGATCCTGATGTGTCCCTTCCAACTCAGCATATTCTGTGATTCTATGAAACATTTGAAAGGGTGGGGTGGTTGGAAAGAAGATTGGTTGTGAATAAAACATTGACAAATAAATTAAGCAGTATGTATACAGTATTAGTATGATATGTGGTTTAATCCAATTTTTTCTTTGCTTAAACAAAATAGGAGATCATAGTTCCAGCCTGCTCACAGCAGTGAAACTTTCCTGGCCCCAAATTATGGCATTCTGTAGCTCTCTACAATCTCAGGTGTAATACACCTGTAATGCTTATTTTATAATCTGCCTATATGGGACAAACAGCCAAAGTGAAAACTCAGCAAATAACAAACTTCAGAATATCACAGGGAGGGAGTCCTTCTCATCAGAGCACACAGAGGATCAATCAATGTAAACATAAATTTCAAACATAACCCAGTTCCCCAAAACCAAAAAAGTATTTCACTACACTTCACAGCAACTACTGAAATGTTTCATAGAAGGGCTGAACTTGAGGGCTGTTACTACCTGATTACTCCTGCTCTGTGAGCATAAGAGCACAGACCCAGACCCTCTGTTATTGCCACTGTATTTCCTGAACCTTCCTCAGTCCCACCCCAGAATCTCTTGCCCATTACTACTGGCCACTACAGGTAGGAAGTGAAATATAAAGAGACAGGAAACTGGAAATCTGGATAGTGCAAGATTGTCTAGTCTTCAGAGAGAGAATAAGTAGTGTCTCCAAGGTTAATTTAATATGAACTATATTGACTGAATAACAAAGTTAATGGAAAAATTCAAAGTAAAGGGTTCAGCTTTCTAGTGTGGTTAGGGCTTTAATTGCATTTTCATCTTTCTCATTTTACTTTTAGCAGGAAAGCTGTAATAATGGAAGGACAATCAGCCTTGGGGCTCTTTCTTTGCTGCTGCTCCTTAATAGTTTATGCAGGTTAATGAGGTGTGCCTCTGCTAAGCTTGATTGTAAAGGGGTTAGGGAACTACTCTGCCAGTTACACACTAAAACAACTTAGCAGAATCTAGTGATGTTTTAGGAGCACTCTAATAATTTCTTTTTGCACTTGATCAACAGGGTTTTTTGACACTAAAATGTGTTTTTGTTAAGATAAGTTTTCTTATGTGCAAATGAACACACCACTCTAAAGAAGTTTTTGAGTCCTGAAGGACTCTTCAGCTTCATCTGGGTACCGCAGTTTTCTCTGCTACCAGCCCTATTTAGCTTTCATGTCCTACTCCAGAGAAAGTTGCCTTTTAGTTTGTTGAAGTACTTAATGAATGTAAAAGACTTTTTGACCCTAAGGACAGAACACAACTTGCAACGTTCAATATAGTCTACATTGTGCTACATTAAAGGAGGGTATATGAATAAACATTCTGTGCACTAGCTCTGTAGTGCTCCTGTTAAAACTGATTGCAGCCTTCTTCCTGCCTGGTTCTGCTGTTTCAGGTTGCAGAGAAAATCAGCACATTTTGAATGTCTAGCAAGTCTGTCACTTCATCTTTGGTTTCTGCACATGAAAGAGAACAAAAAGTGACATATATTTGTAAAGACACTATTTACCCTGAAGTGCATGTTTGCTCATTGGCTTTATCTGAGCCACTGGAAAACTGTGCATGTTGGAGAAGGCCTTCCTCTCACTTCACTGAGCCACAGCCACAAAACAAGAAAAGCCTCAAAGCAGAGAAGGAAAGGCATCTGCCAATGCAATTGCAATCAACCATTCCTCTGGTGCCCTGAGGAAACTAAAACACGGTGTCTGTCTAAAGTAGCACAGAGGCTGCTATTCCTTGCAGGATCTGTGTTCAGTACTAACAGCATCTGAGCAAGTTACAGAAAGGAGTGGAATTCTGCGGACTTCAAGAATGAGCATTTGCGTAGTGCACAATGATGAAAGTGGGATTAAGCAGCTAGAATTTCAGCTGGAGATCTCCAAGTCATTTGTAGTGGTGGAATTCACAGGACAGAACCACCTCTCAAAGATTAGTCCATGCAAACCAGTAAAAGTTGAATCTGACACACAACAATCCTGCCAGACCAGAATTCACTTGTCCCTGCATAGACAGACTGTATGAATTGAGGGGCTTCCTCCTCTCTCTTCCTATGATTAACAGCCTTACTATTTGTCAGCATGTAGGGACACTTTTGCTATACAAAGACATTTGAGAATACTCTTGTTTCACTGGTCAAAACAATTCAAGTTATTATTAATTATTTTGTCTGTAGTGACTGATGTGTAATGTCATCTATATTGGTTCTCTTTTCTTGTTCTGTGATTTTGAGGGAAGTGGCCTCACTTTTTTTTTCCCTTTTTTTTTCTTTTTTTGTTTTGAGTCTAGAATTTTTCAAGGGTTTTGGAAATAGGCTTCTCCTCTTCTATTCTGTTCTCTTTAGAAAGCTTCCCTATACCCTGGAACACATTTATGATATTTTCTTTTGTTGCTTGAGTTTCCAGCTTTCCAAACAGTTACATATTCTAATGCACTATACATTTTATTCTATGCAGTCTTAGGAGCTATAACTTCAAACATTTGTTATTTACCCATGCATTTGTTTCATATGCTTTCTCAGTGAGGCCAACTGTAGTAAGCCTGAGTGGAAGCAAAATATTCAGTTTTTCCCACATACCTGGCACTATCAGTGTTTCTTCTACTGTATTTATATTTTCTGGGATCATGGTGACTTGAATACTGATCTCCTACTTTGTCCAAAACTGTCCATTACTCCCCTGAGTTTCTTTATCTGCAGCAATACTGCTGTCATTCTTTGTTCATGCTGTGAGCATAAATTGTCACAACTTACAGTAAGCTGTTGATGCATTTGCTTCACTTTTTCAAGTACAAGGCATCTCTTCAGCTTGTGGCATTTGTCACAAGAAGCACAATTTGCTGGGCTGATTTCTGTCTTCAGCTTTTCTTTGCCTGCTAGCTTAGGGCCTTGCAACTTCTTATCTGAGCTGTGCCTGTTACCTCCCTAAAATGACCAGAATGACTCGCCAGCTTTAATAATTTGCATATTCATGTATGTTTTCAATTCCTTTTTGTATTCTTTCATACACATCACTTATACATGTTTGTAAAGCATGCAGTACTCTGTGCAGAGCAATAATACAGTCTCATAAAAACATATTTTACCAGTATTAATGGAAAACCAATGGAAAAATCAGGCACTTCTAAAACAACTGTTGTCAAAATTATTTTCAGACTGCCCATTGATTTTTTTTTCAAGAATAACATGCTCAAATATTTTTCAGTTATTCTCCGTGGGTTTGCAGGTTTATGTGTGATGGTGATTATACCTACTCTCCCCTTCTGTGCAGAAAATTTTCTTCATCAGTGATCACCAGAGAGCTGAGTTTAAAAACATCCGCTTCATTCATTGCCTATGTCGTACCAATGTGCTTGCATTGCATCAGATGAACCTCTATACAACAACCCATCCAAATGCCTGTGCAAGAGGCTCTTTCTATTGAGTTTCAAATCCCATGGGTCCTGCACTGTTGTCTACTGGGGAAAAAAAAAGAAAAGATAAAAAAAAAGAAAAAAAGAGAGAATTGTGTTACAAATCTTCCTGGACATTTGCTGTGAATATGAGCTGAACCAGAGGAAGCCAAAATTCTTAATTCTACTTTTCATGTTTGTAATTGCATCTTCCAAGATGGGCGTTTTCATGGGAATGAGTGTGACCATATTTCCTGTGCTAGCCAGGAACAGGTCTTGATGAGAATCTCTTTCAGTCCAGCATCTGAAGCCTTGTTAATTACTCACTTTGCAATAGTATATGAGAGTAATCTCCTGTGTTCAGCTTGCTCTCAATTCTCTTGCTCTCAGTTCCAGTTCAGTAAAACAAATTTTGCGACTTTGTGAAGAGTGTAGATTTTGAATTTTGCCAGCTGTGATGTTTTATTATAACAACAGTTTTGCAGTGCAAAATAGCTACTTTTCTTGAAAACACATTTTCCCAACATTCTGCCAAAATTCACGACAAAGCCGTAATTCCATAGCTTTAACAATTAAACTAGTTTTCTTCTATGTAATAGAATAACAAGAATATTATGGAGTACTGTGTTATCACAAAAAAACCCATCCAAACTAACCAAACACACAAGGAGATCAATCATTACCTCACTTGACTATCATAATCTCTGGCATTGATTTCTTTAAATGAAAAAAGCTTGGAAAAATTCATCGATGGCCGTCCCCATCACAACAGTGGCACTGTTTGACGCGCAGATTTGTTCTCCTTTTAGTTAGCAGCAAACCCGTTCAGTCAGCAAATAAATGAGCTTTCTCAGAGCACCAGAGGACCTTCCTCCCTCATACAGTTGTTCTGTTGGCACTATTAACTCAGTTTAGGCTTACCTCTCAAAATAGGCTGTACCTTTTTGCTTGTGCTCAGAACTGTAGACCAAAAAGGGACACTTGACTACAATTATTCCATATGCAAGCATCACCTTGAGGTTAACTCTGGGTCCACAAGAAGTGGCAGAGGTCTGAGTGACTTAGGCAGAGCCAAAGTTCCACATGCAGGTATGCTGCAACAAGACTTTTTTTTTTTGCTGAAACTCCCTCATTTGAGGCTTTGCGCAGGCAGCATTCCACATCAAAGAGATTTTAATTGGTCTGAAAATACATCTTGTATGCAAAAGGCATCTTGTATTATCTTCTTGAAGCTCAGGTTTGTCAGAAAAATATGGAAATTAATGATGCTTGAAGTACAAAATTTGGTAAAAGTTTTTAAACACAAGGTTGCATGGACAATCATATCAAATCTAGATGAACACTCATTGGGTGAACACTGAAAAAAAATTGTAGGTTTGTTAGAGAAATTTCTAACCTCATTTCCTTAACACTAAAATAGAAAAGCATCACAAATGTACAAAAAGACAGATTCTTATCAATACATAAACACTGCACTTTCATTAGTTTTCATTTGCAAAGGTAATGAAGTAGAAAACACCAGCAGTTTGGAATTTACAGCCCTCAGAAGATCAGTAAATAAAAGCAGCAGACTAGCACAATATTCCTGACTCCTACCATTTAAAGTCTCTTCTGGAGGACTTAACAGGCAATATATATCAGTTTTAGAAAAGTGGCATCTAAATTAGGAGGAACACACAGAATCAAGGAAGCTGATGGAAATCTATGTTTTAACTTGATGGCAGTAATGCCTGCAGAATCTGGAGAGATTTATGCCAGGGCTCAAGGAATATAATATTCCTCTTGAATTAACTAATTTTTGCAATCACTGTACTGTGAGTGTTACACAGCTGCCAGGAAAGATTTGTGGCCTGCCTGAAGTACCAATTATCTTCCATTTTCTACAGTAAAAGTGTCTGGAAATGTGAGTGATAGCAGCAAATTTTACACATCACTAATGATGGAATTAAATGTAAGCTCCATCATGTCTAGTAACAATTTTTGTAAATAACATAAAATAAAATACAGAAAGGAAATAATTGGAATCTGTGCAAGAAGAGTTAATTTAGTATTTTTTTTCTTCTAATGATATTTCCCATTGCAACTGACTTATCAATCTTAGATCCTACTAGAAAATAGTATTATTAGGAGAGGCTAATTTTGTTCAATAAAGGGTAACCCAAGAAAGGGTAATCTAAAACCAGCCCAATGTGGGCTAAAAATTTTACCTAAAGCACGGAAAGTCTTTTGAATTTCCTGTGATCAGTCTTGTGTTCCAGACCCTTGCCAAGTCCCAGGTGATGACTATGGGACTCTCCCATATGATTCTGACTCATTCACTCATTCACTAATCACAGTGCAGGAAAATCATGGTTCCCAAATACAAATGATGGCGTCTTTCCTGACAGGTTCAACTGACCAAACTGTTTGAATAATTCTGTCTAAAACACTGATTTCATTGCTACTTTAGATTTTTTTTTTCTAACTAAGCAAAATTTACAGGTATTTGAGTGAAAAGATAATAAATAAAATCACTTTTTTTCTCGTATAAAGAAAAATACTCTATGCCTAAAAAATGAAGGTTGAAAGGTTGAAGCCAAAATGTAGGTCAGACTTAAAAATGGCATGGAATTAATCATCACTGAGGCACAGAGAATGAGCTCAGATTACTTAGAATATTTGAGAAGCTGGGAGCATTTGAGCATTGTCTCTGGGGCATACCCAAAAGAGAAATTTAGTAAGGTCTTTAAGTACGCTCCTGAGAATCAATGGGCCATGGGGGAATGCATCAGAAATGCCCATCAGTCCCAAGAAGAAATTTTCAAGGGCTAACACATATAAACACACAGTCACAGAGGGGAAGCTTATTTTAGAAAGTGGGTGATTCCACAAGTCAGTTTAATGTATTTGTCAGCAGTGACATGGTTCTAGCTTTTCCTGTGACAACTGGAATTTTTATGTACATAGGGGATTATTTCATTTTTTTAAAAAATCTGCAAATGCAGAATCTGTGTTGGAGTTTTAGCCTGATTAGTGTCATCAAATATCAAAGATGTTCATGTACTACACAGCTCGCTGCACTACATGCCCCCTAGTTTCTAATTTTCAATATTTCGGTCTTTTGTTGCACATCTTTTGGCTCAGCTGCTTGTAAACTGCTACAAGGTGTCCCCAGCCAGAGATGAAGCTGTAGGGAAACATCTGGGGTGAGAAGAGAGTAAAACCACAGCAGTGATGTCTTGTTTATAGGCAATATCCCTATGCACAATACTGAGTGCTAACTTATGAGTTACACAAACAATATTTTTTTCTCAGTTTTAAGTAAAATACAATGTTTACAATTTACAACAGTGCAGCAATACAACTTTTATCTTGACGATTGCCCTGTGCCCTCCTACTAGGCTCAGGCAAGCAGATTCCATGCTTCAACAGTCAAAGGAGTCCTCTGCTCAGAGGAAACCTTGGAATGGGCAGAGGTAGGTAGTTGGAATCCCAAGGGAATTGTGATCTCTCTTGCATCTCACTTCCATGCCACTTGTGTTGTCCTTGGAGGTGACTGAGACAAAGGAGGAGGTTGAGCAGCTTAGAGGGAGAACTTGGTATCTGAATGTTCTGAGGAGGGGAAAGTGCCTTTCTCTGGACTATGTTACTGGAAGTAGTTTCATAAGCCAGCTTGACAAAAGAAACAATGATCCAAAAATCCACACACTAGATCAGTGGTCCAGTTACTGTAAGATGAAGTGAAAATGGTAGAAAAGCCTACACCTGATGTTTACTGGACACACTGTCCAACTGGCATAAACTGAGTGTTAAAGGGAGAATGCTCAGGCAGCAGCTTCTCCTTTAACACTGGGGATGATGGAATGGAATTAATTACCTTTTTAAAAGGTAATTATTTGGAGAGCCAGGGCTTAACTTAATAAGACTCTAACCTCAGTTTCAGCTGAATCTTGCTTAAAGTAAAGAGGATATAAATGCCTCAGAAAATATGTTAAATGCATTTTCAATCCTGATGGCACTACTCACAGGCCAAAAGTGACATAACCAAAGGATAAGTAAGTAAAACACCTTTCTCAACTTCTCAGTGGGTGACTGTACATCTTGAGGTCAGTTTAAAGGGCAGCATGGAGCCAGCTGACATCCTGCTAGATAACATGCTAGGTAACAGTTAACAGTTTCTTAAGTAGCTCTCATATTGTAGCTGTTACCTGATTTAACCTTCCTCAAATGTAAAAAAAAAAAAAAACCAACAGGAAAAAAGGGCAGAAAACACCTCTTCAGGAAGGTGCTGCAAAAGTTTTATTTGTTATGACAACCTGACACTATTGAGATTGTGAGAAGTGAAAATGCGGTAGAAAGTGTGTCCTAACAGGCCATCACATGCTTTAAGCAGTGAAGGAGGAAAACCCTGTAGCTGACAATATCAAACATTCAACAGAAAAATAATGAAGAATTATATTTGATGGAACACACGGTTCCATCCAGGAAAGAAGACCAGCAGAAACACTCATAAAAATCAGTGTCTGGAGGAGACTGAGCACGCTCAGCAGGGGACAGTACTTTCCTCTCTGTTGATACAATCAAGTTCTTTGTGCTGACATTGGTGGAAGAAGAAAGATTAGATCTTTCTCTCCTCTGAATGTTCTGAAGTCACTTATGGCAGAGCTGATTATGCAGCAATTATAACTACTATAAGCTAATATGAGTGTCTGGAGCAAAAGGGCTTGTAGCTGGAGGAGGGATTGAGACTCAGCTAGACTGGGTAGTACTGTGTAAAGCCAGGAATGTCCTGCACAAGGCTTCACACAAAAGACACAAGACTAATATAATTCATATTGCAGCAGCTCTGGTGCCTATTAATGTGGACTGTACCTGATGTCACACACTTCTCCAGTTATTACATTGTGTACTGCTGGTTTCCAGTCATTGCTTCTGAAGTGGCAGAAAATTTCTTAGAATACAAAATATGTAACCATCAGTTCTGCATATGTAGGTCTCATCAGGATATAGTGATTTGAGTGATTTTGAGTTAAATAAAGTATTTCGAATATGCTGCCTGTTGTACAAGCAGGCTGTTACCTTTTTTCCTGCCGAGATGTTCTGTTGTTGGTTTTTTCTTAATCCGAGTCTGCCTTTTGAAAGGATTTTGTTCACCTTGAGCCTGAGTTATCGATGTAAAAATCATGTTGCTGCGAGTGTATAACTGCTACCAGAAATGCAGCAAACATATGAGAGTTTATGGCACAGTACTGAGTCCCCAGGCACACACAGTTCTGGAGACAAGTCAAGTCAGGGATACAGACAAGCTTTCAAACAAGAGAGGAATCAGAGAAAAAGAGAATAAAGAAGTTGTAGGAGCTTACAAAACACTTAGGGAGAAGACAGGAAAGTGAGAAAACAGATACCGTGTAGTCCACAAGGTTTTGTATGGCTTTTGCTCATTCTTTCCTTTGTTATCTTGTATTAACCTCAACACCTTTTAAAGACTTTTAAGTCAGAAGACTCTGTCAGAAGACAGAGTTTCTGTGGAAGGAGGCAGGCAGGAGGCAGCTACATACTGTAAAGCTGGGGTAATTTAATGACAAGTCTCCTAGAGACTAGGACTTTCTCAGTCCTGTTATAATCCTCACACCAGTACAAGTGGGTCTATGCATGTTTAATTCAATCCTCATTTCACAATTTCACAATCTTCCGTAGCCATATTAGCTAAAGTAATCTGGAGATGCAGGTTACCCAGAATACCATTTCTGGTACAGAAATGTAGCATGTTCTTGATCTAAGAATTATTTTCTGCCTTGAGAAGCACTTCCTTATCTCATACTGCATTTGTACATACAGCTACAGGATGCACCTGAACAGAAAAATATTGATTACATGAGTTGGTTCCACACTTCAGAGTATTGGTGTTGTTCCAAATTACATCACAAGACAATGGCCCAGGCATTTATGGATCAGGTATGTGATGATTTAGTATGAGTGTCATGTCATTGTTTCACATCTATAGCAGCACTGGGATCAGAAGGGTCTTTTCCAAGGAACTAGTTGATTCTTACTTCTCTTCAGCTATAAGTGACACTCATAAAATGTGAGAACTCCACAGCCTATTCCTGTGTGGAGGAATTATAGGATTGAATGATCTTTTAGTGCAAAACAACTAAATTATTTCAGAAGGCTGGGCTCTCTGAAGGAAGTCAGTGAAATTAAAGTCCTTATCACCTCCTATTTGTTCTGCTCATGGGGAAAGAGAACAAAGTATTATCACACAATGTCTGTCACTAACCAATATGGATTGCATTTGAAATTCAGTCCTTCCAAGCAAGAATGATATTATCATATATTGAAAACAAGGGAAGAAAGTTGCAAGTGATTTCAAATGCCTTTTACTGGAACTTTTTACAAGCAGTTTTCAAGCATTTTCCTATTGGAAAGAGAGGGGGATATTCAATCAAACTGCAGGAAAGTATCCATGTGAAGTATCAAGGGCATAATTGTTTAAGACCTATTTTGCTGGGGAAGGAGAATTGCATTCAGTGATCAGAAAGCATTAACTTGGATATTTGAGGTAGTGAACTACTGTGGGGTTTTTTAGATGATGATAATCCATTAACACAGTCTGACAGGGAAGTGTTAGCTGTTTTCCTGCCCTTATTGTCCAGAAAACATAATCTGGGTACAGTCTTTTACTTATCCTGATAGTAGTTAGTAATGAACAGGTCTCAGTTTGTTTCACCTTGACACTTTGAAAAATGGAACATGCATACCCAGACTACCTGGAGGAAAACACAGATCATGAGATCTGCTATGTAATCAGCGTTTCCTCTTCAGTATTTTCTAGGTTCTGAATGTTAATTTTTTAGCTATCAACTTTAAATGAACTTAATTATTTTCCCACCTACAGAGGTCTGCCAGACTCACCAAGGACAGAGTTTTAACAAGACCATTAATAGTTCATGACAAGCCGCAGGTTAACAACTGTTTGCCTGCCATCCATTTCTCTCCTAGGTATAATGTGCAGCTTTCAAGTCACTCTTACCTGCTTATTGACTGAGATCCTATTAATTCAATTTATAAGCCTTCAGAGAGAACCACATACCACAGCACCACTTCCACCTTGATTTTCATAGATATTCTTACCAAAGTTTTGGTAAAGATTTAACCACTGTTACTGAATGAAAAAACAAAAAACAAATGCAAAACCCAAACTTGCCTGTGGGAAAGAAGTATAGAAATAACACTTCAATAACAACACTCTTTCTTCTTTGTTTCTGTTTCACTTTAAAGCAGGCTTCTGTCAGCTCCATAATTGCATATTTCTTTAGATCTAGTCTTGTTTTGCATGTTTTCTTGACAAAGGGGAAAGAGGAGAAAAGGTAGAAGCAACACTGTTTCTGAAATATCACTTTCCCTGTTCTGAAGAAAGCATATCTTCCAACTGTTAGTTTTGGCAGAGAGATCAAGTGCATGATTTAGCTCCTTCACAGTTATCTTTGCTTATGAAAAGCTAATGGTTTGATTATGCTGTTTTTCTTTTCTTTTTCAAGCAGATATTCAATAACTGTGAAGGTAAGAATTATTTTGATTTTTTTTTAAATAAAAGAATTCCTCTTTTCTGGCCTCTGCCATATCTGAACTGATGTGCAGATAATAATCAAGTCTTGGTTTACACAGGATCTGAAATAGATCGTCATTGCATGAACATTTGAAAACTGAATCAAATCTGCATCAAAATGAGGTTGTGGTATTCTGTAGAAAATTTTATCTCAGATGGATTATCACTTTCCCTTCTCCAACTTAATTTATAGCCACACATTAAATGCTACAATGCATAAAAGCTTTTTGGTATGGATTTTAAAAACCAAGTGAACTGTTTTATTTCTGATTGTCAGTATCGACAAATGAGATCCGCTCTAGGACTCACAGTGCATGGAGTGAAGGCTGTATTTCTTCTGGGCATTTATGACTTTGGGTGGTTGAAGGCACCTTTCAGCCTCATGTCTGACTCTAATTAAAGGCTTCAGATCAAGTGAAATGCCGGAACCTTTGCAATTTCCCCTGGAAAACTGCTTGGAAATGAGCAACAAACTTCAGCATTTTAAACAGAACAGAGGATTCCCCCTCTCAGTGTCAAACTCAGCCAACACAGGATCCCAAATTTTAAATATTTTAATTATTTTCTGCTGGTTTTGGTACAAAACTAGGTCAAGAGACTTCAACAGGTTACACAAAGGTAAATTACTGTTATTCTTGCAGAACTGTGTAGGTTTATTCTATTTCTAATGTTTAACTGTGAAAGTTCATTTTATTTCTAATGTCTTAAGTGTCTTACTACAGCATTCAGCATGAAAATGAGATGGCCTTTTGGACCATTAAGAGTGCTACACTTTCCCCTTCCCCTCTTCTGTTCTCCCTGACCATTGCTACTTTTTACCCTTTTCATTTTCCCTCTTGGAGCTATTTCCTGTCTGGGTTTCAAACACAGTATTTTTTCCCATGCATCTCTTTAACAATTAGCCATTAAATGTTCAAGTTAAAATTTTAATTAGCATTACTTCCAAAAAAGACAAATAGGGAACCACTGCATTCATATTTCAGGACTGTTTCACTCTGGATGCTTACTGCAGAAACCACCATAATGTCAAAATCTGCTGTCAGTTCCGTTCAGGAAAGCTATCTGTCGCAGTAGATGAACTAAAAACCACTTAGAGGTGGGGAGGAGGGGAGAACAGAAACAAAACCTTTGATGCAGCAAGATTCAGACTTCTGTCAGGGCACCTGACACAGCTGTTTCAGACTTTATTAAGCACCTTTAAAGTGAACAGAACCACTGACACCACTGAAGTATTTTCACTTTATTATTTCTTATTTTTTCCCCCTAAAATTCTTGTATTTATACTAACTCTGAAAGAATCACCAATATCACCATCTGGAGCTCCCTAGCCACCTTTTAAAATACAAAATTAAATAATACAAAAAATCCTTCCCAGTTTGTTATTGTGCCAAGCCTGCTCTTCAGCTCACTTAATCTCTCTCCTTCTCTAATGCTTTCCCACCTGAGTATTTATGAACAGTAAGTGATTCTCCCTACAGTGTCTCCCTACAGGTAGGCTGTGCAAGCCAAGCTCTTTCAGGATCCAAGCCATGCAGTGGGGGTAGCCTGAAGCAGACCAGTGCCTTCACCTGGCTCAGCTCCCCCACACTTGCTTAGTCCTGCATATTTGCATCAGCACAGCCATGTTCCTGTGCTAATTAGTGCTGCCACTCAGCACAGCTAAGCTGGCTGCAAGAAGGTGCTGACACCATCCTATCGCTTTTAAATTTAGAACTATAGCACAGCTACTCAGCTCTCAGTACAGCACTGCCCTGCACGGTGTACACATGCCCCTGCCATCCTCCTGTACAGCATGGGCACCTCCCTGACCATACAGCAATTCCCTCCTCTCACTTCTTCCAGTCTGGATCACCCCTTTTCAACATGGGGGACCATGGCTGTACTCTATTGAGCAGAGCTTTGAAAAATGGTATTAGTTCTTTCCTACCTCTGCTGGAAACACCAGACCTAATACATAGGAAAAATCAGGTCTACCTCCTCCTCAGTTGCCTAGTAGCCATCTTTAAGTAAACTGAGCAATACTCCCCAAACCTAAGGCTGTCAATATGGAAGAAAGAAGAGAAAAAAGTCATCCATTGTTATCTCTTCCTCTTCTCTTTCCTTCCCTTCTCACTTCTTATAGAAGCTGTCTCCTTTCTGGTGGTCACAGGAATAGTACAGCCTTGAGGTGGAGCCACTGGGGACAAAAGAAGAAAAGACCAGTGGGATTAAAAAAAGGCAATACAGACATGGACATGGTGGCAGCAATCCTCTGACAGGATAGGCGTGGTGTTTTTTCTCATTCCTGTTTCTGCTCATTTTCAGGGATGACAAGACAAGGGCTAAATGGATAATATGGCTATATTAGCACCATAGCAAGATTAAACTCATCTTCCTAGGAGAGAAGGAACACTTGCTGGTGGTGGGAAAACTGCAGGCAAAGAGGCAGTTCCACTGAGGTTATACTGTTGAGACACTCAGGTGCAGAATGCACCAGCAGTGAGAAAAGAGCCCTGTGAGTGCAAGGAATGCCATAGTGTAGAAATGGCACAAGTCAGATTCATAGGAAGCCCTCAGTTGGGAGCAAGGATGGAGGATTTGGGGATAGGATTCAGCCTGGTGAGACCATTGTTGTGTTTACTGTAGTTTAGGGTGCAGGGAGTCTGGGCTATGGAGACCCAGGCTACACAGAGCACGTAGAAAGTATGAAAAGGCTGAACTAGTGTTCAGAACTTCCTTCTCCTTGGTCACTTAACATGCTGTAGTTAACAGCAGTAAATTCTGTCTGAGTCCTTAAACACATGGAGCTGTACTTCATTTAAGCACACTGATTACACTTCTGTTATTCCAGTTTCACCCAAATATCTCAGAGGGAAAGCCTTCCCCATTCTGTTTCACTGGGCACACAATACCTATCTATTCCAATCCAAGGTCAGAAACTGGCCCTGCAAAACTAGAGGATAAGGGTTCAGAAGAATTTCCTCTTAATGGGAGGAATCACTACCAGCAGAATGAGCTAGAAAAACATTTTATTGAAAGCTGCCAGAAGAATAAGATTTCAGAAAATGTGGTGGGTATGGCACCTGCATGGAACATAAGTCACATCAATTACTACAAAAGATTTGAAGCTATGGTCTTCATCTTCCATGTAATTAACCTAGCCTCTATATTCTAGCAGCAGGATATTAAATTACCCTGAGCTAGAGAATATTTAACTGTGTATATAAACCAAAAGAGTTCTAAGAGAAATACATGATAAAAGGAAATTGACTTTTTTAACTAACTGCTTTTTCCAGCAGAAAAAAAAATCACACACAAAAAACCACCACCTGATAATCTTTAACTATCATTTGAATTCCAGAATAAGACCAAGCTCTGAGCATTTTACAGAGCGCAGTTACTCACTGCTGATCTCTTCCAAACCAAATATGATCAGAAACAACAGTTCCATTTAGAATTAACAAGAATTATTATGCATATCTGGCATAAGCATTTTTAGTGTACCATGGCATTTGGCTGAAAGCCTGATAATATTTTTTGTATTTATAGTGCAAAATGTGAACATTTTTTTTCAATCTTTCACACTTTAAATTATTCAAGCTTTATTTTTTGGCCCTGGAAAATAGTGCTATCCTGGGCTGTCATCCAAGCAGGGCTTCTTAAAGGACTAACAAGTTTGGACTGGCTCTGTAAGATATGAAGTCACTTGATGTTATTCCAGAAAGAGAAATAAAACAGAATTCATACTACTTCAATTTCTCAATAAACATTCCTGCTGGTGGAAGTGCTTGGTGGTCAGCCCAGGAGAATTGAACTCTCACAGCAAGTGCATCACAGGCACCTGAAGAGATGCATGTCCCTGCCTTAGATTGGATTCTTTCAGGAGGAATAGGAAGTGTAAGAGGCACAAAGAACCTTCCCTCAGTATACTACTCCATTCCTTTTGACCCAGTCTGACATTTTGTTACAGGTGCTGCCACCACAAGCTTATGATTTCTGTGCTAAACTCATTACAGATACAGGAATATAAAGGTAAATATAAAAAGCCAAGGTAAGAAGGATGGACACGAGAGTTACTACACGTAAAAATTGTTTGTTAACATTGGAGCCTTCTTAGAAGTTCTAATGAGATAAATCATGAAAATCAAAGACATAAAACAACCACTATTTTATTTCAGATTTTAGCTGGCTTAAAGTTATAGGCTCATAGAACATTTGGGTTGAAGGGGCCTGAAAGGTGATCCAGTTCCAACCACCTACTATAGGCAGGGACACCTTCCACAAGACCAGGCTGCTCAGAGCTTCATCCAGCCTGGCCTTGAACACTTCCAGGGATGTGGTATCCACAAATTCTCTGGGCAACCTGTTCCAGTGCCTCAACACCCTCACAGTAAAGAATTTCTTCCTTATGTCTAGTCTAAACCTACCCTCTTTTTTTAAAAAAAAAAACTGCTCACCTCTTGTCCTATCAATACAGGCCCTGCTAAAAAGTGTTTCTTAAGAGCCATCTTTAGGCACTGGAAGGATGCCAAAAAGGTCTCTCCAGAACCTTCTCTTTTCCAGGCTGAACAACCCCAACTCTCTCAGCCCAGCTTCATAGGAAAGGTGTTCCACCCCTCTGATCATCTTTATGGCTCTCTTCTGCATCTGCTCCAAGATGTCCATGTCTCTCTCGTGCTGGGGGCCTTGGAGCTGGATGCAGCACTCCCAGTGGGGTCTCCTAAGAGCACAGTGTAGGGGGGCAGAATCACCTCCCTCGTCCTGCTGGCCACGCCGCTTTTGATGCAGCCCAGGGTATGGTTGGCTTTCTGGGGTACAAGTGCACATTTGAGTGCACTTATGAAAGAATTCCTATCTAAATCCTATATTTAATGTTACCATAAACACTGCTTTGTCTTAGGCATCTTCACCTGCTTGTTCTAGAGCAGCTCATTTCAACAGCAAGTGAAGTTATTTCTGCCTGCAGCAAGTGGGATCATGTGCTGGGATGCTCCTGAGTATAACTGATCTCTACTGATGTGTACCAGCTGGGGTTCTGGGGATAGCTCCAGCTAAGGACTTGGGTGCCTGAGGCAAGACTTGACACAGAAGCGAGGCTTCTAAATCTAAAGCTACAATCCAGAATACTCACAGATAGCTGCTGTTCAAGCTTAGAGGCATAAAAGTAACTAGCTATCTCCTTGTTTAACCTTAAAGTTTCCCAAGCACTTACTTAGAAATCTGTGTGTCTACACGTGCCCTGGAGTGCCCCAGCAAGAGCAGCTGGTCAAGCATTTTTTATTCCTCCATCCTTCAGTATCATACTGTGGTGTTAGATCCAGAGCACATTAACACGGATCCAGAGCTGGAACTCTTCCTTTCACAAAACACAGTAGTAACTTCTTTTTAAAATACGGAAAGAAGAGGTAATGCCTGCCTTCTATATAGCATCAATGCAGTTAAAGTACTTGTGCAAGTAGTGAGAGATTTTGATTGACTTCCCAGTGTGGGGGAGGGTTTGCCAGTTACCATGCTGGGCAAGAGCCCTCTGTGCTGTTCCTCTCGGAGCTGAGATACCACAAATAGTAATTCAGGGTTCATACAGTCAAAAGAGAAAACTACAAGGTTAAGAATTTGTCCTTATGATCCAGGTGGGTTTCTTTTTTTTTTTATTTGCAAGAGACATGTCTTTGATTATGTCTTTCCTTGGGTCAAGCCATTCTCCTATATCTAACATGAAAAAGGCTCCCCTAGGATGGTAAGTACTATGCAAATGCAAATATTCTTTTATTATTGATGTAATCTGAGTTGCATTCTAAAACTAAAGAGCCAATTAGGTCCCAGATTGGTAACCATCAGAAATCTCTCTCTGCACCCTGGTAAGAGAATTATTCAGAAAGGCAATAGAACTGCTGAAAAAGAGCAAGGTGTTTGAATTAAGAACATAGGGTGAAAAACATGGTGCTCCCTTGCTGAGAAAAGCAGATGTTGAAGAAAAAGCTCTACGCAAAATAAACCAAACCAGATTCAAAAGAGTGACAGACTCAGTTTTGCAGACTAGACACAACCAAATACAGTCAGTAGCAGCAAATTACATCTTTGTCTCCCCCAGTGACGTGTTCAATTACTGAGACAAGGTTCATGCAAAATGAACAGCACAGTAAGTAATTAATTGTAGTGCAGACACTTTGAACTCCAAGAGATGTGTTATGTTCTGGCTGTCACCGCTCGTTCTGCAAAAATCAGAAGATTTCACATGTCAAATTTTGTTGAAGACAGTTTCTTTATACTTTCCAAATGGAACTCAGAAAGAAGCAAGATGTGCTACAAATCTCAGAAGTGATTTACTCAACACTTTTATACCAGCTTTATAGGTGCTTTAGACAACCCTGTACAAACATTAGGTAATTCGTCAGCTGGGTTTTGGTGGCAGCTGCATCTACGCTGTCTGTCAGGGATAGATGGCATAAAGGCTTAGTGGATGGGGAAGGAATCACACATCGGAGGAAGATTCCAAAGCACAGTGGAATAGTAGCGCTTGACAAGAAGTTCCTGGGAATAAAACTGCAGTCAGACATGCCTTTCTGAATGCGGGTTATCTGTGTTTCCAGTCTATGAACTTCACTTCCTGATCAGTGCCTCCCTGACAGAGCCTTCTGCTGTACAAATCATAATTAACTGGCCCTTATCACTGCCTCTTTTCCCAGACTATCATCTCAGTTGGCAATTAGCTCAGTGCTGCTCTTTGACTACACATAGTCATGAGTATGTCATTGCACACCTTCCGTATACCCTCCATGTAAGTAAACCAAGTATGTAGCAGACACTAAAAATCAACCAATACATACTTCTCTTGGTATCCAGAAATAAAAAAAGGGAAGTTCTTAGTGTAGTTTGTTGGAAACTGATGGAGCACATGGATAAATTATTTTTGTTGAATCACTTGAGCACCAGAAAGCAGAATTATTAGCACCCCCTTTATGCATGAAGGAGAAAATGGAATTTATCAGCCCTACATTCTTCTTTCTCCATCCTCAATGTTTGTGTTGCTCTCTGCAGCATGGAAGACCTGGATCATGTGCTCATAGAAATTGTCCATTTTGAAAAGTTTCTATCATGTTTCAGCTTCCCCTATTGCTAAAAATAACAAGACTGCTGGTAAATAGCCATGGTTATAGGTAAGTTCTTTGTGGTATCTTAACTAAAAATTATTTATTTTGTTTCTTTATTTGTAGCTTATGACATTTCAACACTGTTTTTCTGTAGTAACAGTTCTACTTATTACTTTATATATCAATTTCAAAAAGATCTTTGTCCAGATAGATAACTGTAATTTTCTATCTTAGCTGTGTAAAGTGTTAGGAATGAGCAATCTGCTGTGTGGTGCTTAGTTGCTGGCTGGGGTCAGCTCATCATAACAATTCCACACGCTGAATCTTTTATACCTTACTCAGAGCCCTAGATTCTGAAGATAGATCAATATTTTAGAATCCAAATTTTGATGTTAAAAGAAGAAACAATGAAAGAAAAGATAACCTTCTTGCCCATGATGTTGCAGGGGGAAAAAATCTTGACAATTTGTTGTTTATAAGAACTAAGGAGAGAAGGTCTACTTATTTTATTTTAATGGAGTTAGCAGTATCACCCACTTCATGTGAACATCTGTGCCCATTTGCAGCCTCCTCTGTTCCATACCTGAAACACAGCTCTTAAGTCCCACACATGCTGACAGATGTTTATGTAGCAGTTAAAGGGAGAAGCTGCTCTGCCTGCAATGTATGACTCTACTTTTGGAGACCCCCGGTGTCTTTACAAAAGCAGCACTGAAGGTAGCTGGAAGCAGTTTTAATCCTTTCCCTTGTACTGCTGCTGTTGCTAATGGCTTCTGGCTGTAAGGAACTGTGCCTCTTTCAGGGGATTTTTCAAGATGGGTGAGGACTCCACTGGAGTTTCGTGGGAGGGTAGGTAGATCAAAAATGGGAAATAGGCCTCTGACCTTTTAACTACAGCACACAGATGTTCCTGAGGTAGCCCATAGAGCCACTCTATCCCTTGCCTCCCTGTAACGTATAGTGAACACTGGAAAGTTGATCTGCTGGCACTCCCTGTTTAGTTTCTGTCAAACAGCTGAGAAAACAAAGAAATCTGAAACTCATTTTAGGGAAGTACACGGCTGTCTGGTCTCTGGCAAATTAGCTCAAATCACACTGTTTCAGACTTATACAGGGAAAAGGCAGAAGATGGGTGTAGGTCACATTTGACTAGTTGCCTTCTGTGCTGGTTTTGGTTGGGGTAGAGTTAATTCTCTTCACAGTATCTGGTGTGGGTCTGTATGGGCTGGAAACGCTGAGTGACAACACAGGGATGCTTTTTGTTACTGCTGAGCACTGCTCACACAGAGTAAAGGGCTTTTCTGCTTCTCACCCCACTCATCAGCAAGCAGGCTTGGGGGTGCACAGAGACTTGGGAGGGGAAACAGCTGGGACAGCTAGTCCCAACTGACCAAGGGCATGTTACAGACTGCGTGGCAACATGCTCAGCATACACAGCTGGGGGAATAAGAAGGAAGGGGGGCATGTTTGGAGTGATGGTGTTTGTTTTCCCCCATAACCACTGCACCTAATGGAGCCCTACTCTCCTGGGCATGGCTGAACACCTGCCCGCCCACAGGAAATAGTGAATTAATTCATCAATTTCCTTTGCTTTCATGTGCAGCTCTTGCTGTACCTCTTAAACTGTCTTTATTTCAGCCCAATAGTTTTCTCACTTTACTTTTCTGGTTCTCTCCCCCCACCCCACTGGGAGTGAGTGTCTGAGTGACTGTGTGGGTCTTAGTTGCCACAAGGGGTTAAACCATGACATAAAAATCTAAATCTTGTGGTCCAGACTGGGGAGGTTTGGGATTCCAAAGAAAAAAAATTTATCAAGATATTACACTGCTAAGTGTTTACACGGCTATCTACACTGCTTTTCACTAAGAACTGCTATTTGGGATACTGTCTTACCAGTCTTCCCCAGTTTAGTACAAATGCAGTTCACTTTATTATGGATACAGGAATATCTGCAATGTCATGCAGTTTCAAAGCTCTTTAGTCCTTTTGGATGAATATTTATAGGGTGCAAGTACTGCTTCTAACAGTCTCAAATTGTACAGATCCCACAGAAAAGAAAGAAAAATTTTACAGCATTTTGTAAGCTCACACTCTCCCAATTTTTCACCTAATTACCTAATTATTCTCTCACTGATAAAGCTTTGTACAAAGAGTACTGAAGGGGGCTACAGAAAGGTGATACCAATTAATTAGTAACAGTAATTGTCATTTCATAATCACATTAAGTTTTAATTTGCTCCTGCCAGCTTGTTAAACTGTCAATTACACATCTCCTTCTTTTATGTATTAAGAAAAATAGTAATCATGCACTTACTGCTTTTATAATTCCTAAGTTAATTCTGCAGCAGCTTGAGGTATTTCTTCAGCACTCTGCAGCCATGCTGAGCTCTTTGAAGAGTCCAGTGAATGGGAAATTAACATTCTGAAGCAGCCTCATTAGAACCAAATAAAATGCTCATTTAGAACACTTTAATCTAACCATCGAGAAATATTCACTGAAAAGAGACACTAAATGACACCACAGATTCAGAGTGCACACCAGTAATCAACATGATGTGATTTTTTGCTGTGTATCTTCCCTTTGTGGAAGGGGAGAGGAGACAGACGGCTTTTTATTCTCCCTCTTTGTTTATGACATGAAGGCTCCTCTACAGTCAGTGAGCTGGGGATGGCAGTGTCAGCAGAGGGGCATGCAGACAGCGTTTAAGTTTGCAAACTGCAACTTTATCCTGCAAAACTCCAGGTAGAAGCACTTGTCCTGAACTTTTCACCTGATATGGACAACACCACAAGTAAGGATTACAGATTGGATGTCAGTCGAATTTCCCATACCTTAACTATGGGATTATGTGTAGTTCTTTATGGTTGGAGTCCTCAAAAAGCAAGAGTCATACAATTCCAAGACAAAGAATCTCACTTATATTAACGAGAAAAAATATTCTAATATTGAACATCAGGATTCTTTTTATTTCCACTGTCCCTTAATATGATTGCAAAGGTTACATACCAACACACATTAGCATTTTCAGATTTTGGTTGTTAGATGAACTAACCCCCACGTCTCTCAGCAGTTTCCAGGTCAGATGGATCTGGCTTTTCTAAAAGAAAGGTAAGGTATGGGAAGGGAAAGGAAAAAATAAATATTTCCCTTCAGTCTTTCTAGACTCCAGCAGCCTGGCAGAAACTTGATTTCAATAAAATATCGCAAAAATAAAAGCCACTGGCAAAACCCTCTTGAAAAGAATATAAGAGCAGTTGAGGTTTAGTGAAGGTAGGAGAAAGGCTCAAAGGAAAATTTTGTTATGAAGAAAAATGAGTAAGATTTTATTGCATGAAAAAGACATTGGGGATAGAAACCCACTGAGGTACTTAGCAATTGTGACATAGCTGCAAATCTCTCTGATCTCTTTATTTTACCTCTTTTTTTTTCTCAATGCTGTGCAGAAGAAAATGACAATCTGAAGCTCAGCAAATTGCTCCATGCGTGTCCCACCTTATATTCGATGATTCTTTTATTTTCTCGCTTATTCTGCTGAAGTTCTGTAAATTCTATTATTTTTTTACACAGTCCAAAATAACAAGCTCTAACAAAACTAGCCAAAAGAAACACATCTCTGCGTATTTCACTTTCCCTTTATTTTCTTCCTTTTTTTTTTTTCATTTTCATTTTCATCCTTTTCTCTTTTTCGACTGTTTGATACAGGTAAAGCCAAAATAACAGACTATTTAGGTTGAATATCACTGAAGAATTTTGGCAGTGGTATTTGCTGACTTGTGAAATATTGCCCCATGGAAAGTGTCAGAGACTTCACTTTAAATCATTCTTAAAGCACTTTAGGGAACAAGGCAGCACCAGCCTCCAAAAGGCAAGTTCACAATATACTCAGTCTTCCCTGCTCACAGTCTAGACAGAAACACCATCAGATCTTGCCCCACTTTAGCATTTTGGTAAATTCAGTTCTTCCATGTTTTGGAATTACAGAAATAACCACATAAATAAACTTCGAATATTTTTACCAGAATTTCTGTGAGTTTGTGCAGCTTTCAGGGTTTTAGTTCTGGTTTGAGTAGGAAGAAATATTCAGGTCAGGTCTATTTAGTCTAAGAAAATTCACTCATTCACCATAAAAATTATTTTCCCTACATGAGATTATTGCAGAATTACAGTAATTTCCAAAGTGTGCTTTATCTCTGTGTCTAAAGTTACTAGTGATTACTGACCGATATCACTGGTGCTGTTTACCAAAACATTGTGGACCGTGTCTTTTACACAAAGTAAATCAATATTTCATTGAAACATACTGAAAAACAAGATGGAATCTTTAAGAACTATATCCTAAAGTTTACTTTTTAGAAATAAGTCTATGTTAAAAGAAAAAATACTATTAAAATTACTGCTTTCTGTACTCACTCCAGTTTCAGAAATCTTCAGCATTCAGTATAGTCCATTCCATTTAATTTGGAAAGTTTAGACCTTCAAGTTCAAGGCTTTTAAACTGTAACACTATTATTGCTGTTTGTTGTTAGTATCATAAAGATAATAGTATTTAGACCACTAAGAAGCAGGACTTCATGAAGACTCACCCATGTATTCACTAGGTGCTACAACATTCTACCTGGTTCCTTGGACTCATCATGGAAAATGGTAATAACAAACCCTGTCTTGATAATTTCCACCACTCCAAGTTTTCTGACTCTGTGACAAAATATTTAGTTGATTATTTCTTTTACAATACTCCTCAATATTTTGCCTAGGATTTTCATTAGGAATAATTTTCCCCATTTTCTGTGTTTGTGAAACCCAGCAATAATCAGTAGGAATTGTTATTTCCGTGGCGCTCAGAGGCTGCAGCCAGCCTCTGTGAGCACTGTGCCATTGATGTTTACTGCGTGAGGCTGATCATCTCTGAGTTACTGTGCAGTCATAATTGCCAAGATCAAGCACAACAAACCTTCAGGAACAGCAGCACTAACAAATTCTCAAGTGAAATTGCAATGGAGAATAGGCTTCTGAAGCAAAATTACTGACATGGGGTCTTTTTTAAAGGAGAGTGTCTGTCTGAGATAAAAGGACTGGGTGTGCTGCAGTTCTACTTAAGTGCTCTCCAAGATATTCAAACATCAAAGTAGTTTGAAAGATCAGATCATTTATTCACCAAAGTCTATCATGAGGAGCCATCACTTATCAATACATAACAATTTCCCCAAGCAGGAACCATGACAAATCCCTGCAAATCTCTGTTCAAGACTCTTACCTGCTCCAATAACAAGTGAACTTTTCAGTGGTATCTGTACACTTCAATAATACTCAAAGAAAATATAATATGAAGAGAGACAAAACTACTTACAAAACTGATTCTTTTTTTATGTCTTTAACTTGGGAAAAATGGTTTACTAATGGTTTGTTGTGTTTGGTTGGTTTATAATCTTAAATAATTTTCCTTTGTTCAGGTTTCATAATCTAGTCAGTAGCTTTTATCAATATAACAAGAAATTTCTTGGGTGGTGTGAGTAGGGCCCATGCCATTTTAACAGTGAGTATATGATACAAAAACTAGTCTTCAAAGATAAATAAACCAGTAAAATCTTAGGGAGCTCTTACCTGCAGTCAACACTACAGTGAAGTGAAGATGCTCTCCCTTTGGCCTTAAGCAAGTTGTCTGGAGCACCGGTGTCAGTCTAGTTCTGATATTACACATCTAAGAGGGGACTATAAGAAGCAAAAAAGATGCTTGGAAAAATATTCAAGCATTTAGAACTATTCTGGACCCTACATTGACATGAGCACTTTGGCATCAGATCTGCAGCTACTAAAACCGCACACACGTATGTAGCTACTGCAGTAGATGCAGCTTTAGAAGAGTGCAAATGCAAAATTAAACACTTTCAGTGCTGCTAACAGGGTCACTCTTGGTCCCTTCAGGTATTTTCAGGTTATGTGCCCCACTAAAATTATTTTTAAAAAAAATATTTCAGCATCACTGATTGACAATAAAAATATATTGGATAAAATCTCACCAGGTTTTCAAGCCAGCCATCAATTCAATTAATGCATAATATGCTTGTCCAGCACAAAACTTGAATGAAATAAGCAATGAGGTATGTTCTATTACTGTTGATATTTGTGTCTCGAGGCTCTCTAGTCCAATTCTACAAAACAAAATATTTAGGTTTTGATTTTGCTGTGACCTCTGTTTGATTAGAATACATTATAGAAGCTCTGCTTCTCCTGAGCATCCAGCACCCAGTGCTTTTGTACTTTTCCTTTTATGAAAGGGTAGTTCCTTGGCTCAATCTGCTGGAAGATCTATTATTATTTTAATAATGAGCATATTACACTCTCGTGCCACGGCAATGCAGATGTTGGGTTTTGATGCTTTAATACCACTATTGTTGACATCAACAGGAGTTACAGTTTTGCAATCAAAGCAGATCATACACTGTAACATGCAGAAGTAAAATTGGGGCAGCTAATCAGTGTATTTGTAAACCCATTTAAAATAAGAATAATGGTGGGCAGAGGGATTCTCTTCTATCTCCTTGTAGATGTGATAATAGACCTTCATAGCTCTAGGGGTCGGTTAACAAAGCTCATCAGAGGTACATGGTTAACTACTTTTTGCTAATGATCTCTTCTGAATTTCTCTCTTCCTCAGCATAGGGATTTAATCCAGAGGGTAATGATGGTTCTAACTGATGTTAATTAGGAAAGTTGTGATTTTCAGTAGCCACTTTCTATGTCTGTCTATTTCATTGAGAATCAAGAAGTAAAAATTAAACAAACTTTACTAATAAAACTTTCCAGTCGTTTTTAACATATTGTTATTCAGTATTATCCAGTAGTAAAACAAGTTACCTTTATCATCAGCTGTATTTTTCCACTTCTTTTCAATCTGCATATTCCTCTCTGTGTTGCCCCTTCTACCTTCAGGCCTCAGTCCCATTATCTCTCTCTTTTTTTTCTGTGTTTTCCTTTTTTTCCTGCATTTTTCCGTATTTTCCTTTTTTTCCCATCACTTAATGATAAAAGGGCTCTGTGGGAAAAAAGAAAACAAACCCAAAAAACTCAGGATCATATCACTAAAATCTATGCTTAGCAGGATATATTATGCCATCTCTATCATAATATATGCACTCACGATAAATCAAGCTTTCCTATAGAACTTGGCCTAAAAAACCTCCTAATATTCGAGGACTTGACTTTGAAACGGTAGGTTAGTTTAACATTATTTTTAAAAAATTAATACTTAAGGGTCAGAAAGATAGATTTATATAAAAATAGAGAGAGACACGACTAATTCATCAAAATAAAGAACAAGAGATTCACAGTTTTCAATCACTATTGGGGCCACTGTTGCAGGCTCAGAAAGAAAACCATGTGCCACTTCACAATAAATTTACACCCAAAATGTTACCCCTTTCAATGACCAGAGCTCAAAATCTCTCCTTTATTGAGCAGACACATACTGAATATGGCCTGTGAGCTACTTAAACACTCCAAGTGCACAACATCCAGACTATGAACCCAAGCATCTGATACCTCTAATTTGGATCTTAAGTTTTGGGATCATGCGTGAGTATCTAAAATGGTGTTGTTCTGCTTTTAACTGAGGTTTCTTGGAGCTATTTTTCTATAAACATTTAGAAACAAACAGGAGTTTCCTGTCTGTGCAGTTTGCCCTACATCCTTTGTTGTATTGTGCTTAGTTCTTTAGGAAAATTCTTATAAGTACTGCTCACCTGCCTCCTGAATCTGAAAAACAGCATTTTGGATTCTGTTCCCTGTATATAACTTCCTTCAAAGGCAGAGCCTTTGTCCAGAGAGCTGCTCTGGACAATCCTTTCATTGCTTACACAAAGGCATTTCAGGTTTCTCAGCCAGATCTATGAATGGTCACTCAGAAAGAAGCCTTTGCTTTGCTACAATTCAAGTCATCCTATGCTCAGATGAAAGAAAGCTGTCAAAAGCCAGTTCCCCTTCTAATAGACAATACCTGAAATAAGGTCAGTGACTTAGAAACATTAGGTATTTCTTGTTACATCCAAGAACCTGAGGCGTGCCTTCCCTGCCAGTCAGTGGTATCATTAAAACTCTTGACAGTTTTAATCATTAGTCCGACTGTTTCTTATCTCCTTTGCAAGCAAAATGCCAGAGGAGACAGTTTCAGCCATTGGGATAGTTACACTGCACAGTTTTCCCCAATGATGCAGTCACAGTCCTGAGTCTCTATACATTTTCATTGCAGAAGGTTTCTCATAACCCAGTGACAGTGATGCCATGGTAATCTCTACATGAAGTCTTTTAAGGTCCATTATAATATTTCATTATTATCTCAAACTTAGTGTTAGATCCCCAACTACAGGAATACATACAGCACCTTACAAAGGCACAGCAAGAGAGAAACTAGATCAAAACATCTTACTAGATAAAATAAACCTTTGAAAGTGTTATATTTCTATGAGTTCTTAGAAGATTTTCTGAATGGTTTCAAATGATGTAGGATGGGAGTGTAATTTCCCCAGGGAGAATCAGTGAAATAGTGTGATACAACATTCCTTTTCAGATATTTAGTAATACAGTAATCATAATTCCAAGGACTAAAGTTGTATCAGGTAATAAAATCTATAAAATCTAGCACCCAATAGATTCTCATGTTTCCTACTAATCATACAACTCATATGGAAGGATTAGCGAGACTGGCAGAATACGATAGGATGTGAGCTCAGTAGTGTAAACAATATAAGTAGAAGATAAAAGTGGATAAATCCTAGCTCTTTCCTTAAAATCTAGCCAGCAGGGAATGAATCAATTTTAAAAGGAATTCAAATTTTCTAAACTAATTATTATGCCACAGCATATCCCATTTAACGCTGCTAAAGAACAGCTACCTCAAAGGCAGCTGCTGTTCACACCGTGATTCCAAGCAGTGAGCAAAGACAGGTCGGGCTGCAAACTGCAGTAAATTCCACCGTGATTACCAATGGACACACAGCATGCTTGAAGGAAAGTTTTCAAAGAGCTGCAACATTTTAGCTAAGAAGAGCCCTTGGTTATTAAAGTCTTAATAAGAAAAATCAACACAGCACATTGTACAATATTCTCATTTTTTTTCCAGCAGTGGATTTTCTTTGAACCACAAGTAAGTTAAGACTAAACAGATGAAACAGGTCATAAGTAAGTCTGGTTTCTTCATTCCACACCAAACCATCAACAAACAGTTGCTGTATAATGCACAAACGTGCTTTTATTTCTGTACACAGATGGCTTTTGAAAAATCCAGAGAATCTGATAAAATATAGGCAGCAAGCAACTCATCTTTTTCTCACATCTCAGAACTAAAGTACATGCCTACGGAGACCAGCTTTTTTCTTTGAGCTATTTTGTGTTTCTGTTGCAAACTGTCACCCAGACCAGAGAGAACTGTATGTGAAAACAGTCAATGGTAAAAAAAAATTGTTTATGTTTCCATCCTTCAAGTTTTGCATTAATTTCTTAACTTCCTCGTCCTTGAAGTTTGGTGCAGCAAAAACATCCAATAGAAAGCAAGGATTTTATGGAGATATCTCAAAAATAGTGATTATGGCTAAGCAGTTGAAAATAAGAGAGATCTCAGGCTCCTGGTTCCTAGATTTTCTGGGTTAGGAACTGGGCTGGAACATTCCACTTTCAGGCCCCCGTGGTAGGACTGATGCATGGCTCTCCCACGGCTGCACCAGAGGCTATAATGGCCCTGAGCAACCACAACTCCTTGGCTTGGGAGCTGAATTTGAGCTCTGGTCTGTGACAGAAAGAAATGTGAGCATTTTCCCCTCTTGGTGCTCGGTCTCTTTGCTGAAAAGATGCCTGTTTCATGCTAATGTCTGACTGTAAATGGATGGATTTAATATTGTACAAAGAGTAAAAAATGAGCATTTAAGTCTCGGTGATTCTTAAGAGCGGGGAAAGAGGGAAGATACAAAGGACAGAACACAATGACACATTTAGTAGCATTTTCAATCCAAAATGAACTGGAGAAAGAAGGTGTCTTACATCTGTGCCCATAGAAGCTGAGGGTTATTAAGAGTATCTGGGACCAAGGAACATTTAATGGGAGCCACATATGTCCTACTTTATTTGTCACTACACAGGAAACAAAATGCATCTCAATAATTTTACAATTATACACCTAACAATGTAATCACTCTTAGGTTACAAAAAGCATTTTTGTTTTAAACCATCAGGAAACCAGAAAAGTGACATGTAAAGATATATCTTACCATTCCCCTGAGAAAGACTTGTCACTAACCTAGAGTTAAAAACCTCTAATTTTTTTTTCAGTTTTTCTGATCTAGTCAGTTGTTTTCTTGTTGTGGTGGTATTTGCTGATGTGAATAACTAAGAAAAAGAATTGCCTTTTTTTAAACCTATTAAATAGAATCTACCCTTTAAACCTTTGTTTTTGCATTGTATTTCTTATTCCTCTACTGATACTGCAAGCATTTTTCATTTTTCTAACAAGGGTTGGTTAATTCAAGAGTAGAAAGCATGACATATTCATTGAAATATATACACAAAACTAAATTTAAGAAACAATTTTGTTGTTTTACTGATATGTAGCATGGAAAGCGACATTAGATTTTCAGTCCTAATGATTAATTTTTAAAACATTGAACACAACCCAGTACTCAACAGACTTTTGTCTGATGCTATTGAATTCCAGTTCAACAATCTTTCTCCATTTGTGTATCTTCACTGCATGAAGTTAAATAGCAACAGGAAATGATATTTCTGTTTGTTTCAATTTTACTTTATCAGAAGTTTACTACTTATTTTCCACTTTTGAGACACAAGTTGTCTTTTATTGTAATAAAAAGCACATGCTCTTTACAAAAGAAAAAATTTGAAATCTCTGCCAAAACTGAATGAATGAAGCTACATTAAGAACTATTTTCCTTAGTAAGTTTTCTTTACTGGTGTAATATGATAGATATATCTAACATATTGCTGTAAGAAAAAAAAAAGTACTCATATTCAGATAACATTCTCCAGTGCTAAGGTATCCTGTATAGTAACCTGCATACCCGCCCTGAGCAATTTGTGTTAGAAGCCAGACTACAATAAAGACACATCTTTTCTTGATTGAAAGCAAAAGCAAGCATTGTGTAAACAAAAATTCAATCAGCATATTAAGTTTTGTTTCTGCGAAGACTGTGGATAACTTGTCTGTCTTATGCACAGCATCACAGCAAATAAAATCCACATAACTGTGTCATTCAGAATTCCTCACACAAGCATGGATTTACTGTGGCTCTGTAGATAAAATGCCCCAAGAAGTGCTGTAGCTTTTCAGGCCAGAAGACTCTTGCAATAATCTCACCAAACTTTGCCTCTCATAAAGCACTGCATTTTATCAACTAATTCCTTTAAAAAAGATATATCCTCCAGCAGAGCTGGATGTGTCTTCTACATGACGATTTCGTCTATATGTAACGGCCTCACAGAGATGACTTTAGCACATTCACAAAGAAGTTTTTTCCAGCAGTTAATGAACTTCTTTACCAAAAGTTTTAGTCTAATTGCTGTCTACAGTATAGCTTTCTCTTTAGATGGAAGAACTCTGTTATTCTAAGATCATACATATATAAGGCAGACAAGCCACCCATAAAGTATTCATTTTCTTTGTTAACTTTTTTCATACTAACACTCTATTTAAGTTTGTTATTCCACTATAGGTATGTTACAAAATGGATTTTTGCCTCCTTTGGGTTACACTGCATAATTCTGAATCATGTTGCTCACTGCTTTTCAAAACAGAACTACTCATTCTAGTAGTATGTCCTGAATTCTTGACTCCAAGTTTTACTGTCTGCTATTACAGTGTATTAAATTCTGAGCTCAAAGGGACTCTCTTTATCAGGGCATTCAGAAAACTGTAGAATTGCCTTGTGTCTATAATTTAGTATGTCACCATATATTTCTGTCATGAGGTAACTTTCTGAAGGTTTCTGAATTGTATTTCTACTTTTATTTTAGGACCTTCACAGCTAAGATGCAAAGAATCAATAAATTTTAAAAATAAAAGCAGATAGAAATTAGTCTTATTAAATAAATCCTCCTCTGCCATAGTGCAACACATCTTACTGAGGCAGTGTGATTCAATACAGGGATGATTTCTTCAGGTTCTATTCCTTCTTACTCTTTTGCAGCACTTCTTTTTCTATATGACATCCAACTAGGTCTCAGTGAAACAAATACTACACTGTTCTGTGTATATTCTTGTTTATGTTGCCTCCCTCTGAGAGATGCCACATTCCTTCTTCCCTGACCTACTTCTGTTATGATGGTCCAGGCTAGCATAAACATGTTTAATTTTGGATGGATCTCTCAGACTGAACTAGGTGAGGGGGCAAACGCACATGGTTTTGTCACAAATGTGAAGGCAGAGCAGGTTCCTGCAGGCAGCAGCCACCTCAGTGGTGACTGCCACCTTGGCTCACTGCAGGTGGTTACAGCATTCATTCTGCAGCATGTAGGCTGCCTGTACTTCAGTCCATAATTTATGTGGCACTAGGAGTGTTTTCTCTTCAACTGTGAATATTCCAGCTTCACATTCTTTCTATACTGCTAATCTATATTGCTGGCTGAACTTTTTGTGACATTATGTAGGAATACGAGACATTCCTGAATGAAGATCTATTGCATTTATCACCCATGTAAATGTGGGCAATGCTGAATTTATCTATTACACAAATTCTCTTGGAGCAACTATACAGTTCTGTTCTTGAATTTACTTCAGCTGTAATCAGAAAAATGTGAGTCTGTAGAAATTAGCCATGAATTCTGCAGTTATTGGGTCTTATGTTCTAGAATTTTTTGTCAAATATTTCTGAGTACTGAGAGATATTGAAATAGAACTTACATCAGAAAAAATTAGGTTTGCTCCTTGGAGAAACGTCTTTTGGTTTTACTTAGTGAAAATGGAATTCAGAAATTGAGCAGAATTTTGAAACCATTCAAAATGTACAATAAGACCAAAAAAAAAAAAAAAAGAAAAGAAGGTGGAAATTATGTCAGGAATAATCCTTCATTAATCAGAGGCAGAACTGAGTAATTGGCTAGGTCTCACTTTTTCCCAATTTTTTTGATAAAGATTACACTTTCTATTGAACTTTGGACGTATCCTGGAGCAGGATATCATGACAAAGACCATCTGAGGAGCTTGCGTAGAGATTGGACTTATGGACTTTGCATTCTTCATCTTCTGGAGTTTAGAGACTTTGCTTCTTCTCCTGTAGCTGTGCCTGGGGTTTCTCTCAGTAAGACTTCCAGTAGTACAGAACAGACTATTTTACAGTGATTGTCTTTCTCCTTGAACATAGGTTAGGGACCATCAAGATCTTTCCCCAGCTTATTCTTTGCCTTTTGTGATCTTTTGTCTCCCTCTCCCTTTCTCTCTCCTTCTCCATGTCAGCCCACAGAACTAGGAGATCTGAAAAACACTGTGAGTGTTTCACTGGTACACTCTGGACCACTGAGCAAAGAACAACGTAGTGAACTCCTGCAGCAGTTCCTCCAACAGCTGTTTCTGCATCCCATTTGTCTGTGGAAACATAACAAACCCCAGTAATTAAACAGATAATCTTGTGGGGAGAGGTAAATGAAAAATATCAGGGAAAAAGCTGTGTGGGGATGAATTACTTCCAGTCATACGACTCTCTCATTAAAGCAGATTGTCCAGCTATTGGGCTATGTGCTGGACATTTCTAAATGGTAGAATATTCATACAAGTTGCTAAAAAGGTTTCTCTCCTGACAACCTTGAGTGGGATGGAAATGTGAGATAGATGTCTGAGCAAGCAATTAGCATCCTTATTGCTTCTGTCTTCCAGAATAACCCTAGCATCATTAAAGGGCAGTAACAAAGCAGCTAAGTGCTATCCTCTGAAGAGGCTTAAAATACAGGAAGAATAAAACAGAGTGGCAGAGTGACTACTTTAGTTTGCTTTGCACAGAAATGTGTTTACACTGAATAATTCACATTTGGTGCAGTCACAACCTTTTCCTCTCAGAAGGCTTGCACAGCCTGCAAACAAGCTCATTACATTAAAAATTCTTGACGCCTTGAAACTGAAAGGAAATCAATGCACTTGGGCAACACATTACAGTACAAGGTACAAGTCATATATTTTATAAGCTCATTATTGGCACAAGAGCCATTAAAACATTTAGTAAACTTATCATGAGTACAGACTTTCCAGCTGACATTATTTCAAGTAACAGGCTATTTTTTAGGCAAGGACTAATTTCTCTTGACAAATTTGTCCTACTGCTACCTAGTAGTGAAGGATTTAGGAGAGTAAGCTTCACCACGAAGTTCCTTGTGTACACAAAGTAGCACAGTCAGTTTCTCTTGTTCCTTAGGGCTTTTAATGGCTTTCCAGCTGTATCAGACTGCAATTCAGAAATGCTTCCACAGGACAAATTCTTCCAGCAAATCCCTGAGTTTGCTTCACGGACCTCTCAAGAATATCAACTTTCCATCCTATTCCAGTTTTTACTATACTCCCATCCTTATTAATATCAAAAATGCTCCTCTTTTATTCCTATTCTCTCAGGTTTACTTTAAGCTATCTATTCAAAACCTAACTGAAATTCTGAGGTTTTGAAATTAACGACTTGTTCATTCTAATTTTGATATAGATAGACTTGTTGGACTGTGATCTTGACAAGTATTTATTCTCCGCAGTGTGCATCATGACAGCACAATATTAGCTGTGACAATCCTATGGGGAATGTTGAGCAATGTCCAGAATGAGGACCAGAGCAAAGCTAGGCATGAAAAGACAAAGAAGTTCATCTGGACTGCAACTTCATCTGTGAATGGAAAAAATTATGGGTCACCTCTTGATTGTCAAAACCCTTTAAAACTCCATATATCAAAACTTGCTCCATTGGCAAGTGGCATAAACAGCACAGATACCTTAAGGGACTCAGTGACAAACTATTGTCCCTTGAGTCTACATCTGATGAACTGAAGAGTTCAGGGAGATGGGAAGGTACAGTGACAAGGTTTCAAGGAAATCATAGCATTTCATCTTGAGGCTAAGATGCACACTCCTAAGAAGGCTGAAAATCTCTTGGCAGAAAGCAATCAGGCTAGAAAGGGGGCAAACCTGACAGAAATGCCCAGTGAAGCTGTCCTCTTGCATTAACCACAGCCTTCCAAAGGCTGAGATCTCTGCTAATGCTCTGTTGGAGGCTGTGTCACTTGGACACACAGCACTCAAGCAAAACAGACAGCGCTTATGTGATGCCAGAAACAAATGTGTGGCACTGTCCCTGCCAGATTCTACACAGTAGGCTGGGGGTAGATTCAGCACTTAAGGAATATGGGAATATATATATGAAAAGGAAGGGCACAGCAGGTTCTAGACTCAGAATGAAAGCTGTTAGGAAGGACTCAGCACCAAGGAATATTCACATAACAAGCAGGATCTGACAGGAAGAGGGAAGATGAGTACTTGGTGTTTATTTTTCACAGAGTAAGTGAGAATGGAAGAGACCTTCTGTGCTTGCCTACGCAAGCTGGGTGAGCTACAGCAAGTTGCCCAAGACTGCATCCAGCTGAGTTTTGAATATCACCAAGGATGGAGACTTCGCCTCCCTGGGAAACATGTTCCAATGCTCAACCACAGGAAAAAAGTGTCTTATTTTACTGTCTTACTGTTTGTGCTCATTGCTTCTTGCCTCTAGGCACTAAGAAGAGTCTGGGTCCATGCTTTTAACACCATCCCTTCAGATATTTATACATTTTGATAAGAAGTTCCTTGAGCCTTCTCTTCTCCAGGCTAAACACTCATAGCTCCCTTCCTCATACAAGGATGCCCTTGGTCATTCTTGTGGCCCTGGGTGGAAAGCCCCAGGATGGCCATTTTCTGGCTGGTTGTATAATTCAGCTTCTCAAAGCAGTGTCTTTTTTACCTTTCCTGAAGCACTGGCAATTATAAACTGATGTTCACGCCAGTAGTAATTTCTCTGATGTTTAGCTCATGAAATTGAGATTTAACTCCTCCTCATACTGATGGTTAAGAAGAAACTTTATCACAGATCAGAGTGACCAGAACATATTTATGGGGATATCAGTTGAACTAAGTACTTATATTGTAAGTATCTCATAGACAGACTGGACTCAGAGAATTGTTCTCTTTCCTTTTAAAGAGAAGTTCAGGTTACATGGTAACACTGAATTTTAATCCTTGCTACTCTGCAGAAACCTGAGTGCCAAATTATTGTATTTTCATGGAAGTAGGAAGTATTACTGTCATTCCTCTAAACTGTTTTTCTTCTTTCTGTCTCTAATGATAATTTAAAAATAAAATTCAATTTTAATTTAAATAAATTTAAATAAAATTGATGCTAAGAGCAGTTAATCTCAAAGAAGAGAGCATGACTGTAAGCACTGCTGCAGGCAGTAAATCACATTTAAAGCAAAGTAGTTGAGAGTGGAGCTAAGTGACCCCCTTGTAAAACATCAGCAACTGTCAGCACTCTGTTTATTCTAACATATTTTTCTCTGACGTTTCTAGCTCCTATATTGGCTTGCCTAAACTTAAAATTATTAAAATGGGAATTAATAACAATTGTTCCAGGATGAGCCAATAGATATCACAAGCCAAGAGATATCACAAGCCCAGATTCCCACCAGGAATTATTCCAGAACATCTGTGTGGTAAGCTGAAGCTCGTAGACAAGATTCTAGCATGGTTAGGAAATTTTAGCACACAATTCTTAAAAGAGACACTCTCTCTAGTGTTTTCATTTCCTGGAATCTTCTTGCTGAGGGAGATTTTGTTAAACAAGAAAAGTGAATACTGCCAATTTACCTGTGAAGAAAGTAGAATAAAATAGAACTGAGAACTATTCCATATGTATTGACTGTACATTTTATATGTACTGCTGTAACACAGAACTGCAACAGGATACAAAGGTATGTCTCATTTTCAGCAAATGACTCACTCCTGCACTGCTGTAAAAGAGGAGTTAACTAAAATTTTAAAAAACCTTGCTGAACACATAGAATCTCAGAAGCTCAATAATTAAGGTACCCTGGAAACTGATGGTTAGAGGGGAGAAGAGTCTCAAGTGGAAGCATGGCTTGGAACCTAATATTTAGAGGCTGAACTGTAAGAAATTGAATGTTTAATGATCAGTTTTGTGGGTTTGCTACATTTTCACCTTTTTTGGTTAGAACCTGCTAAGGTAAAAAAATCACAAAACCAAAGTAAATCTCAGATTTAGAAATGTCCCTTTTCAATTGCATAACTGCTTGTCTTGTCAGTTTTCTTCTCTTCAATTCCTTGGCATTAACAAGTCCCCATCTGAAAGTTGCAATGGAGAAAGCATCAGGTATTTAAGTAAATTAGATGTGGATAGGAAATGGAGAATAGTGTAAACATACATAGACAACTATTCCAGAAAGTCTATCTAGTATTTCTTGCAAAGATTTGAAGGACCAAAGAAAGACAAATTTACTTGAGAAAAAGACAAAAAGACAGAACTAGAACAATATGAAGGGCTGGTCTAGTGCATCTGGGCAGTAAAAAGGCAGTAAAATTTTTGCCATCTGGTAAGGAAGATGACAACAAAGGACAGTGGAAAACAAGAGTAACAGCTTAGTTTTAATTGAGACAAATCATCTCAAAAATTGATCAACCAAACAAAAACCCCCAAATATCAAAGATGCAAAGTTTCTGTAATAAGGAAAAAAAATTCTATGGCACCTGCACAAATCAGTATTTGGTGCCAGTTTGTCTGACACATCCTTGAATAAGATTAATCACTAAAGTTCAGTATGAAGTTAAATCTGATAAGTTCAGCTAGTCTGGGAACTGTCCTAGACTGAATAAAATTCTGAACATTTTGTCCAGGCTTGCACCACATACATTGTAAAACCTGGAATTAATTCTTCAAGAGTCTGCCCACTGCAATTGTTCTAAAGCCTTGCTTAACAAAGAGAAAAGAAAAATGTACATGTTCCCAATGATAGCTAAATCCCTGAAAATTATATAAAAGGATGAGATGTATGAGAGAGGGAGGGAAGTATGCAATTAGCTGTTCTCTGAATTATCCTAAGCGGAACAATCAGAACCAGAAGACCATGGTGCAGCACTTCACAGTTACCCTCAGTAGGCACAGGGCTGTGTTGTGCTATGTTCCACTTCTAGGCTGGCCTTCAGGACAGTGTCATGCTGTGCATGTCCCTGTGCCACAGAAAACCTCATCCAGCTAATGGTAACGGGGGCCTGAGGGCAGCTCCAACTCAGCAGCAGCAACTGCACCACCTGCCTGTCCTTGCCTTTATCTGATAAGTACAGCAACAAGTTCTCACGAGAACTTTTTGTTCGACACTAGAAATGATGAATTGAGTTGTTTTCTTTTAAGAAAACCCTGCAAGAGCTCAAAGGCCAAAATGCTGTATGATCTTTCCGTGGGTGGGATCTGCACAGTGTGCTGACTCCTGATCGGAGGCCTGTTGATGCTGTGCAGCTCAGGGTTTCCAGCATCTGAAGGGATGTAAAATTATCTGTACCATCCTCTCTTTCTTTCTTGTGCTAGTGTAAATGAAAAGCATTTTAAGAGATACTTTGCAGAGTCTGAGTCCTTTTCCTACTGAGATCATACCAAAACCCAGCTCCTCCTGGGGAAACATTGTGAGAATAGGTCAGCAGGGAAACAGGTTTGTTTAAGGATTCAATGTAATATTTCTTATAATGCAATATTACATTTTAATTAAAATTATTATCTGCCTTCAGGATAGCCAAAATCAATTCAGAGAGGTGACAACATGCCAACATTTCTCAGTTCCACATGGAAGTACTTATGCTTTCACCAAACCTAAACCTCAAGTTTTGCTTTGTTTAAGAAAAACTTTATGTGAAACTCTTCACTAAAGTATCATTCACTAGAAGATTGATATTAACTCCATCAGGGAAACTACAATGCATACTCTCCACCTCCAGAAGTGTTTGAGCTAGACCTGCCCTCTTCCCCTGCTTTCATTTCTTTTGGCCCATCAGTGGAGAAGGAAGGAGGCAGACAGCCTTTGTCTCTGCTGCTTGTGAATGATCAGCCCAATGTACCAGACTCCACTGAGGATGGCACTTTAGGAATTAAAAAATACCATGTTTTACATCCAGTTGCTTACAGGACCATGTTCCATTAACATCTTTCTCAGTGGCTCTGTAACTTCCTGCCTGTGCCTTTTCTGCCCCAGGCCATATTATCCATTTTTCCTTTTTGCAAAGTGCTGATGTAAGACTCAATCTTTTTGATACTTTGAAACCTTCTGTACATGCCTGCAGGAGCAAACCAGAATATATCTGGCAGAACATACAAGGCAGAAGTGCATCTGTTCCCCAGTTATAAAGTGGCTTCTTTATGAGGGATTCCTGGTACCAGCTCATTTCTGTGTCAGGTTTCACACTCCAAAACCTGCAGCAGTTTTCTTTCCACCAGATATATTTTAAATAATTTTCAATTTAAGCTGGTGTCACTTTGGCATGATGAATGCTTTTTCTCTGCTCACAGCCATTCATTTTATTTTAAATGTTTTTCAGCCCGTCCACTTTTCCTTTTATGCCAACACGTTTTTCATCAAAAGGTTCCATTAAATATGTAAGTATTCTAATGATGCTAATGCAAGTCAAGGAAGATATAGGCAATGCAATTGCTCAGTGCTGTACCAGAGCAGCATTTGAACTATGTGGTTCAGACAAATCTTGCACTCTTCCACTTGACAGATAGCAGCTTTCAGAATAGAAGTCTGGGTCTACATGTTTTCTAAGTGTGGACACTACCAAACTTGGCCAGCATTTGGATACAGGGTCATTTTTGGATCCAGCAGTTTCTATTTCAGTATTGAATTCATCAAAACTCAATTCATCAACACAAACTCATGAGCTTTGAGAAGTGCACATCAGGCCAACAGTCCAGTAATTTGTTTGTAATTCTGTGTTTAGTGTGAAGCCATATGCCCTTAGTGAGTAACCATATGCCCTTTCAGAAAGTGGAACCATCCACTGGACACAGCATTCCTTTGAACAATATTTACATTACAGCTTTTGTAGCATTCCATACGGCCACTATCAGGTCACCTGTGTCTCTTGGCTTGGAAACGTACACCAAAAACCACTTTCTCAACGGATTTCCTTTCTTATCATTTAAACAGGCTACCTCCTGTCTGTCAAATCAGTTCCTTGACTACATCACCAAAAAAAAAAAAAAAGTTTTTCACACGCTTCCCAAAAAATAAATTCTAGATATTCTCAGTCATTTAAAAGAATCACCAAATCACCAAGCTACCAACAGTGTTGTTTCCTTGCCCAGCAATAATTTTCCCAATATCTGTTGCTGTGCCCATATTGTGCTTCTGAGCTGGTGCACCTGTTTGAGCCAGTCACCACTGCAACCTGGAAAGCCCTTCCCACAATTTTGAAAATCACAGATAAAAATATACGCTTTGATATTATACTCTTGTTCTTCATTTCTTGATTCAGCTTTGACTGTGATGCCCTTTGAGGCTGCTCCCAGTTATTCTACAAAATACCCAGTGACAAACTCTCTCTCTATTTATGTGTAACTATAAACAAAACCACATATACACATCTATATATACACTATATTAATATATAAAAACATATTTATATATAGAAAAGCATTCCTCTGTACACAAACACCTAGCTGCAACATTTGTCTGCAAAGGCTTTTCAGAGGCTGTCTCAGATCTTTCTGTGTTTAAATACTCTTTCCCACACTGACAGGTGGTTTTGAATTAACATCTTCATACCTTGCATTGCTGCTGGGTACACTTGCAAGGTGTTCCATTTCCTCAGGATTAAACACTTTGTTCAGAGACAGTGGAAGCAAATTCTGCTTCCTGTTGAAAGACTTCTACTGTTGCCTTGATGCATCATGAATTTTTTGTTGCTCTGTACTGGTCTACTCAACTCCCCAGTGTAAAACTAACCAATCTATCTAGACTCCTTGTCTGCCCCTTCCACCCTTGCCACTTGAAAAGGGTTTTTATTTCTGCTATAAACTGTGACCAGTTTTCAACTCAGTTAGCTGTTGTGTGATTTCTTGATCACAGCATGTTTTTATTTGCAGGGGTCTCAAATTCTACAGTTCATCTAATTTTGTATTAATTGACTGAGTAATGGGTGAGTATTCAGGTTTACCTGCAGGTTAGCTGTTGCTCAGGGGGTGGTACTGATGCCTTATTTTGGGTCACAATGCTGGTTCTATGCAGATTTTCAACCACAGTGAGTATTGTTCTGGTTCTTGTTCTTTTCTCCCTGCTAAATTTTGAATGAAGTGGTTACAGTATAATGCAGTGTTATGTTCTCTCTCCCTCACTCTCTCTCACTGAACAGAAACAAAACTGAAAACAACTTTTCTATGTCTCTGAATTACAGGATTCCAGAAAAAGTAAGAAGCTACGCTACTTTTAAAATTATTATTATTACTGTCAATAGTAGTAGTATCTTATTTACTCAATAGTTTTGTCATATAATGACATATTTCTTTTACCAGCTTCTCCCTTCCCCTTTATCCTGTCCTCTTATGCTGCTCCTGTAATAAAAAAAAAAAAAAGAAACTGGGAATGCCCAAGAGAGTCATGGCACCAATCCACCACTATGGGAGAAGGGATTTGCTGTAGGGGAAACAGACCTGTGGTAGGAATGAATCCACAGGTTTCAGTGGTGATAGCTGAAGTTATTTTCAGCAGAGCTGTTTCTCACATTACTGCCTTGCTGTTTTGCCATCGGGGGTAGCCAGCCATTCAGAGACACGGCATCTTCTTTGGGTTGTTATGAAAACAGCAGATTCCACCACTGGTTTTCCACTGGGACTGAATGAAGTGTTCACTAAACAGAATGGTCCTACCTAAGGCAAGTTCTATATTATATTGAGAGGTAACTGCCATTCCTTCCCTGTCTTTCATCAGTTCACACTAAAAGAAATAGTAAAACTAGCAAAAATTTCCATAACACCTTTCATCTAGAAGCATCCCAAAGCCTTTACAGAGATCTGTTTTCCCTACAGTTAAAACATGAGAATCTTTAGCATCCAGTGACACTATACAAAATTCCAGGACAGGAAATGGAACACTAACAAAAATCCTATACCCAGACTAGGCAAAAGTTTGCTGTTTTCAAGAAATATACCTTCTGAACAACCCAACAGAGCTGTCCCATCCATGTGCTTCAAAATTGCTCTTGAGACATCTACATTTTGGAAACAAAAACATATTCAAGCTTCATAGACTATGCTTACTTAGCCTGCCAGAAAACTATTTCATATTTTGTCTTTTTGATGAACCAGCCAGGAAACTGTGCCAAAATAGACAGCCATTTGCTAACAATCAGTCATTCAGTCAAGGATGATATGCAGATACTTTGTACATAAAGTAAAAAGACACTGTCATTGCCTTGAATAAATTAAAATATAAGTACAGAAATAAAGCAATGCCAGTGGAAACAGAGGAGAAACAACCAAAATATTTAAATACAGTAAAAACATGATGGGTACCAAACTATTCCTTAAATTTAGAGGGACTACCACAAAATAAAGACATTATAAATATAGGTTTACCTGCACAAGGCTCTATTTGATCATTATTCTTGTGCATTGTTTCTTAAAACTGAATGTTAGAAATTGAAAAGAGATGATGAAGATGTAAAGATGATTGACACAAACTACAAGATGGACTAGCATAAGTGAGAAAAGAAGAAAAAAAAAAGGAGATAAAGACATTTGAGCAAGGAAGAAACAGCCTATGCAGCATGACAGGCTCAAGAAATCACCTCAGGACCACAGAGCTAGTAAAAGTAAGGGAAACAGTATTTCATATCCAAGTAGGTTACCTTTTAATGTGTTTGATCTCATCTGTTTATTCTGTTTCTGAGGCAGTGTCTTTAGAACTAAGTATTTGCCACCTGAAAGGCTTTTTAACAGTCACTTAAATTTTGCTATGACTAAACTGGCTATTATAGAAGTATTAGTGTGCTGTGCTACTCCAATTCAGCTAGGTCAAATTCTTGCTGCAAACCTAAAGGATGAAAAACATTTAGGAAACCCCCCCCACCTGCAATATTTGAAATAGAGTGGTAGGAGATGTCTGCATTGGGAAATTGGAGTGATTCCAAAAGGCTCAAAAAATATGCTTCTGCTACTTGATAGTTATTAAAACTTAAAAAAAAGAAAAGGGTCAGTAACATGCTGACTGATGGCAAAACATCACTGTAATAGTGTGTGGAGATCAGCGTCCTCATCAGGGGGTTGTGTCTCGGACTCCACCTCGCGCTGTGCTTGTGGTGCTCAAGTTTAAAGCTCTGCTGCCACCTGCAGGGGTCTGTCCCTCACGTCACTGCAAACTCTTGAGAGCTCTCTGGAAACCTCCCCATCAGAATCACGCTCCCATCGGCATGTCAGACTCCATCGTGACCGCTCTTCTGTTTATACCGCCCTCACCTGGACCCAAAAAGGCCGAACAAATTCAAGGTTAAGCTGCAAAGAGGTCAAAGATAAATTGAGTCCATACTTAGCAATTTATTACAATTGCCTTTTTTTAGATTATGTCATTCCTGTGAGCTTATTTCTACTGTGGCAAAATATGTCATTAACCAATTATTAAAAGACTGCAAACCTGATTTTAAAAATTAATTTATTTGAACGTCTGCTCTATAAAGAGAGGTGTGATTGTTTCTTAAGATGGAACAATCTTGCTCTCGGCCAGGTGACCATCTTCAACAAGTATCAGTCCAGTGTTTTCTTTACACCCTCCCTCTTGCTATTAGCATACTTTAAAAAGACCTTCGTATCTGACACAACACTGACCAGTTTCAACTCTTATTGAGCTTTGACTTTTTGTGTCTGCCCCCTGCATAGACAAACCACAGCTCTGAACCACATATTCTACAGATTTATTGCTGGAAAGAAAAATAAAGAGTTCAAATAGAAGGACAAGGATGATTTCCAGATTTGATCCCTCTACATGTCAGTTCTAAGAGCAAAATAAATGAGACAGAGTGAGCACCCTCCCACTTTGCAGAGACTAAGCAAATTTTTACCTTTCTTTTCAGCTGAAAGTGCTGGCTCCTGAGGCACTTTTTTACCTAGCCTGAACAAGAACATTGGAGACAAATACATTTATTGCTGATTACATCAAAGTTCTGACTTACCTTTGGCATCTAACAGGTTGATTTGTTTCTAATTGGGAGAGTTACGTTTCAGGTCATTTTCTGATTCCTCTTAATTTTTTTTGGCAGAGTTCTCTGTACTACATTCAGCATGAGATCACTTTGATAACAGAAATTATTAAATATTTAGGATAGACAGAGAAGATTTTTCTTTATGTGAACTAAAGGTAAGGTTAAGTAATCCTCACCTTCAAATTTGGTTTTTTTTGGAAACTGCTTTGCTTCTTAAAATGACTGATTTCATAGACAGCAGTGACAGCATCTTGTGGCTGACAAATGTCAGTTTTGAAAGTATTTGAGGTTAAAAAGAGTTAGAAACTAGCACTGACATTTTATTTCCAGATTTGTTTTCTGTGATACAATCATTAGACACTGCAGTCTTGAACTTGTTGTCAAAAAAAAAAAGAATGGAATCATAGTACACCTCATAATGTTTCCACTGTATTGGCAACATGGGTTAGCTATAGAGCTCCTAAGTGACTGACAAAAGTCTAAAAGTGTCATTGTTTGGCTCTGAAGCCCTCAACCCTAAGAATGCACGAGTTTCTCCATTGTTACTTGGTACCGTAGTTAAAAGTGACCATGTGCTCTGACATGTGATCTCCACAACCTGCAGTTCCTTCAGGAATATCCATCTGCTCTGGTGTGGGTCGCTTCATGGACAGCAGTGATTATCCTTGTCTGCCATAGAGCATCTCCTCTGATCTTGTTCCTCACTCTTTTTGTTCCCTTCTCCTCTCTCCATTTAACATTTTATACTCTTTCTAAAATACATTTCCACAGAGGTGCCCCCAGCTTGGCTGCTGGGCTCAGCTGTGTCCTGGTGTGGGTCTGTGGTGCTGCTCTCTCCAGCTGGCTGTGTCCAGTGTGGGGCAGCCCCTGACCACTTCCCACAGGGGCCACCCCTGCAGCCTCTCTCTGCCCTGCTACCAAAACCTTGCCACCTATACACAGCATAAAGTGACATTATAAATGACACAAAATTAACTTCCACTCATATACTTTTTGTTCCTGGTCCCTTCTCTCTAGAGAAGGACTAAGGTTATGCAGTGGAGAAATGACTGCAAGTGGGGCGTTGTGCAACACTCGTTAGGGAAAATGACCAGCAGATAGTGTTGGAAATAGGCTGAAGAACAAGACAGTCTTATGATTTGTGCAGTTGTCATAAATCAGTGGTTTAGGTTGTTCAAAGAATCACCAGCAAAGGTGTCAGCAAAAGCAGGTTTAATATTAAAGTGAAAGCACAACAAGGTTCGTTGGCAAGGCACACTCTACTACTTACTAGATAGTTAAAGCATGCAGAGAAAAGTTGGACTGAAATCTAAAAAAAATCAATCAATCTAAAACTAAAATCAACCAAAAATTATCTATGTAGAGGCTGGGCATGGAAAAGGGTCAGGATAGAACTGCTGAAGGATAAAAGGAACAAGGAGATCCTCCCACTGAGTCACAAGGTTCAGGGTAGACCTCCTTGCTAAACTTAGCCCTGAACTTGACCAGCAGTTTAGGCCAAAAGGTTTTAACAGCACTTCAACTTAATAGCACTCAATCGATAGCTCAATTTAAACAATTTAGCAAAATATTCCTATAAAATTTACTGTAGCACAACAGTAACTCACTTATAGGCCTAAGTGACTTACAGATCTAAAGTACTAAAGAAGCTTAGACTGCACCATTCACAGTACATTTGCAACAGCATATTCACACTTGCACACACACACAGACCTAGAGTATGTACAGGGTATATACCTGTGAAAATTCCCCTTGAATTCGGCAAAATACTCACCTCAGATGCCTTTGCACCTTCTCTGTGGGCAAAGGGTTGAGCCTCTGGGAGTGGGAGTTTCAGCCCAGGATCAATCATGGGCACTCAGTGGCAACACTTTAACTATAACAAGTTTGAGAGTTAGCTGGCCCTAAGAGTTGTCCCACTGAGGAGAAGATTGCTGGTTGCAGCCCACTGCAGTCCAGGAGAGCACAAAGGGTCTCACTCTCAGGACCACTGCTTATAGTGTCCCATGAGAAATGGCTTTAGTCATAGTAATTTCCTATCCTGACCACAATTCAGGTGGGTAACATTCTTTGAAGATCTGACAACAAAAATGTTATTCTGCTTGGGTTGTTATTCAGGCAAGAAAAATGAGTTTCTGAGGCTGTTTGTTAAGAACCAGAAGCTCTTTAGCCAGCTGCCAGGTTCCTGGGAGCAGATGGTGTTTCTGATAAGCTCCAGAGGAGCTGAGCACAGGTGCTGTTCATCAAGGCCAAGGCATAACGAGCATTTCTGAGCTCATGGTGTGGCCTGAGGAGAAGGGTGGGGTGCGTTGCACCACCTCAGCAGTAAAACTGCACTCTGGAGCAAGAGATTTAAAACAACAATGACCAAGTTCTCTAAGGCGGGGAGATATTTTTCCTCCTCCACTGTGGCTCATAGCTAACAAATTAACGGAATGAGTACACAATCAAATCTTTAGCCACAGAGGCAGATGCCTAGAACAAGCCAGGTATTCTAGGTATGACAGGAGATAATGAGGAGCATGGCATAATCCTGAGAGGATCTACACAGAGTGAGCTCAGACAATTGTTAGCTGAGGTCTACTTGGAGTTTTAAGCACAGACTAAAAATGCACACACTTCTGAGCTGGCCCCTCCACAGCTCTGCACCACACTGCATCAAAGCTGACAGACTCCAGCTGACAAACCTGAGCTGGCTCTTCACAAGCTCTGAACTAGTGTCTCTGCATCCTCAACACCATTAATTTGCGACCCAGATAAATCATCCATACATCATTGACAACTGCACATCCAAGGATGTTCACTTTGTTCCCATATCCAGGTCCCTTTTTCCAGAACCTTCATTTTTCTATGCTCTCTCTCTGCAGCACGAAACTCACACACACACNCCAGCAGATAGTGTTGGAAATAGGCTGAAGAACAAGACAGTCTTATGATTTGTGCAGTTGTCATAAATCAGTGGTTTGGGTTGTTCAAAGAATCACCAGCAAAGGTGTCAGCAAAAGCAGGTTTAATATTAAAGTGAAAGCACAACAAGGTTCGTTGGCAAGGCACACTCTACTACTTACTAGATAGTTAAAGCATGCAGAGAAAAGTTGGACTGAAATCTAAAAAAAATCAATCAATCTAAAACTAAAATCAACCAAAAATTATCTATGTAGAGGCTGGGCATGGAAAAGGGTCAGGATAGAACTGCTGAAGGATAAAAGGAACAAGGAGATCCTCCCACTGAGTCACAAGGTTCAGGGTAGACCTCCTTGCTAAACTTAGCCCTGAACTTGACCAGCAGTTTAGGCCAAAAGGTTTTAACAGCACTTCAACTTAATAGCACTCAATCGATAGCTCAATTTAAACAATTTAGCAAAATATTCCTATAAAATTTACTGTAGCACAACAGTAACTCACTTATAGGCCTAAGTGACTTACAGATCTAAAGTACTAAAGAAGCTTAGACTGCACCATTCACAGTACATTTGCAACAGCATATTCACACCTGCACACACACACAGACCTAGAGTATGTACAGGGTATATACCTGTGAAAATTCCCCTTGAATTCGGCAAAATACTCACCTCAGATGCCTTTGCACCTTCTCTGTGGGCAAAGGGTTGAGCCTCTGGGAGTGGGAGTTTCAGCCCAGGATCAATCATGGGCACTCAGTGGCAACACTTTAACTATAACAAGTTTGAGAGTTAGCTGGCCCTAAGAATTGTCCCACTGAGGAGAAGATTGCTGGTTGCAGCCCACTGCAGTCCAGGAGAGCACAAAGGGTCTCACTCTCAGGACCACTGCTTATAGTGTCCCATGAGAAATGGCTTTAGTCATAGTAATTTCCTATCCTGACCACAATTCAGGTGGGTAACATTCTTTGAAGATCTGACAACAAAAATGTTATTCTGCTTGGGTTGTTATTCAGGCAAGAAAAATGAGTTTCTGAGGCTGTTTGTTAAGAACCAGAAGCTCTTTAGCCAGCTGCCAGGTTCCTGGGAGCAGATGGTGTTTCTGATAAGCTCCAGAGGAGCTGAGCACAGGTGCTGTTCATCAAGGCCAAGGCATAACGAGCATTTCTGAGCTCATGGTGTGGCCTGAGGAGAAGGGTGGGGTGCGTTGCACCACCTCAGCAGTAAAACTGCACTCTGGAGCAAGAGATTTAAAACAACAATGACCAAGTTCTCTAAGGCGGGGAGATATTTTTCCTCCTCCACTGTGGCTCATAGCTAACAAATTAACGGAATGAGTACACAATCAAATCTTTAGCCACAGAGGCAGATGCCTAGAACAAGCCAGGTATTCTAGGTATGACAGGAGATAATGAGGAGCATGGCATAATCCTGAGAGGATCTACACAGAGTGAGCTCAGACAATTGTTAGCTGAGGTCTACTTGGAGTTTTAAGCACAGACTAAAAATGCACACACTTCTGAGCTGGCCCCTCCACAGCTCTGCACCACACTGCATCAAAGCTGACAGACTCCAGCTGACAAACCTGAGCTGGCTCTTCACAAGCTCTGAACTAGTGTCTCTGCATCCTCAACACCATTAATTTGCGACCCAGATAAATCATCCATACATCATTGACAACTGCACATCCAAGGATGTTCACTTTGTTCCCATATCCAGGTCCCTTTTTCCAGAACCTTCATTTTTCTATGCTCTCTCTCTGCAGCACGAAACTCACACACACACACTCCCCTCCGTGCTCCAACTTGAGACCAAGTTTTCTACTACCATATATAAATTGGCAACTAAAAGCTACTTGTTCAACCTCATGCACACCTTCTCTTGGACAAGATTGTGAATTTAAAGTTCAGGATTAGGTAGCTCACTCTTGCTCTGGAGAATTTTCTTAAGGTTTCCATTATGTTCTTTAAAAGCTGTCATGCAATTAAAGCATTTTCCATTTTGCGAGTCAGCAGCCAGGACATCTTCAAAACGTTAAAGGGTTTGTTTAAATTAAAGCACTTGTTCTGTGTTTGAGTTTAATGCTTTATACCAAAATCAATATGAACACAATGCAAGGCAGGTTGGAGAACTTAAACAACTGGAGAATCTTAGTTCTGCTTTTCAAGATTTCAGACTATTTAGTAATCATTTTCTTCTAAAGAGTAAGTCACATTTTTAGTATCTATATAATCCACACTAGCAATCCAAGGAAAAATAGATCACTCCAATCTCTGCAACTGGAACAAGCCCTGTATATTTCAAGCAGGAGTAGCTTGCTTGAGGATGTTAGGGGGATTCCCCAAATTTTCAATTACTGAAATAATATCACATATTGGCTCCTACAGTACAGCATTTTTTACATTACTTTCAAATGCAAATGACAGTGCCTCTTGCTGAAAATCGGTTCCAGGTCTGAAATCACTTACCACCTTCCAGTCAACTAAAACAAGCATGCTTTTCAGTAAATCCAGTTGTTCATTCAAATCTAGGTCTGGATTAATGAGTTCAGGACAGTTTCCCACACACAGATACTAACATTCAGATACTCATACCTGATACAAGCCATCATTTTTCAGCAAGTTTCAAGCCAATTCCACCAGCCACATTCACAGAAAAACGAAAATGAACACGTGGCAGCACTTTGTTAATCTCTCCCTGCTGTCTTTTTTTTTCCATCAGGGTGGCCCTGCTTCACCTCACCATGCAGCTTAACTTGCTGTACATGTAGGACGTCCATTATTTTTTCTACGAGCCAAGATTACTGTACATGTGCTGCAGTAAATTCATAAAGGAGCTCAATTCGTACTACTTTTTGTGTTGCAGATGTGGTATCTCAGCAACAGTGGTGCCTGCTTTTCCCTCTGCAGATGCTTTGCTGACTCACCTACTCATTGATACAGCAGCTTTGTTTGGCTGTGCAGCACCAGTGCACACACACACACACACACACACATGTATATATGTGTATATGTATATATATATATGTGTATATATATATAGCCTTTACTTCTCCTTCCGTGGAGCACTGAACCATGCAACTGCCGGAGGATGAAATATGGGTGGGTTTGCACGTGCTGCTTTGGGCCCGGGAGGCAGAATTAGGGTGCAGCAAGTGAAAGCGTGCAAACTGTCAAGTCAATAACCTATGAAGAAATTTTTGGTTTTGTTCCACTTCCAGCAGCTGATGTTCTAAACTTTTCTCCATAAATAAGCAAAATTTCTATGAATTCTCTGAAGATCAGACCATGCCAAGCACCAATAACCATGTAAGATGTTATTTGAAAACGAGATACTGGCAGTAAAACACTGTAAAATAACCTATATGGATTGTAGTAAAAATGTTGAGATTTTAAGCTGTAAGGTGTGAAAATAACAGCTGTCTTAAGCTTTTTTAAATACTAATTTTTTTGGAGTAGCTTTTTTAAAATTACATCAGTCACTAAAAGAGAAGATATAACTCTGCCAGATAAACCAGTATTCTACATACAAAACCACAAGAACAATGAAAGTTATACAATACAAATGTTAACCAGTAAGTAGCATGTGTATCTTATTTTAATTTTCACTTTTCTTTTAGGTTTCTTTCACCTTTCACTGTTTGTATTGCTTCTGCTACTTGCAGTTCTTTACACTGCTTCTTGTAAACACAATAATTCTTTTCTTGGCTTAATAATTTGTTTAGTCAACGGAAACATTATCAAAACCAAAAAAAAAAAAAAAAGAAAACAATCAATTGAATCAACTGCAGAACTTTTTTCAGAATACACCAAACTGAAAAAATAAATAGCATGTTTAAGAGTTTAAATATAACTAATGAAATACCTCCTCTTTTCTAGAAATGGTTAATTTGTAAATTCAACTTATTAGGTGTATTTTTATTTACCAGATGGCATTTACCAATTCCAATAGCATAGCCATTAACATGACACATTCTAACACAGCTGTCAGCTTCTCTCTCTCTGACCTCAGTTTTTCTCTCACATAAAAGGTGATGAAAATATCTGGAATATCTTCTCATCCCCTGAAGAAATGTAAGAACTGCTCTCCTAAACAGCAAACTTTACTGCCCAGTGACCATCAGTATTTGGGTGAGATTGCTCTGGACAGTAAGACCTAAGAAACTACTGGAGTCCTCATTTCTTTCTTTGTGGGTTTTGCATATAGAGAAACAAAAAAGCAGGAGAAGTATGATATGCATAAAAAAGAAATGCACTTGCGAAAAGGAAACCACATGAGTGCAACAACAACAAAAAATCCCTCAGATACTGTGACATACTGCTTTGGGAAATTAATTCTTAAAAATAGTGAAGTGTATTGAATTGTGGAGTGCAAAACCAGATTTGAGCCACTGTTGGAGAACACTAACTTGGGGCCAATGTTGGACCAGCTATGGTAAAAACAGGTATATCCAGTGCTGAATAAATGAGTTGCAGATGTAGTGAATGTACTGGATTTATCTCTAGAACCAGGAGAATTAGTTCTTGTATGTCAGTTCTTCATACACTATTGTTTTAACTTCCTTATAATACTCCTATAAAGACCACAAGACTTAGTGATTTTGACAAATATCTGAGGAGAAGTTGTGTGTAAATGATTGTTAGAGAATGGCTCATAATGAAAATCCTAACCCTCAAAAAGGCAGTAAAAATTTCTGCCATATCATTCTGTAAATACAGCTAAATAGTTTCTTGAAAGGGCTATGGAGATCCTCACCAAAAAACCCCTTCTGTCTATGAGTGCATAATTTTCTGTGGTGGCTTACAAATTTACTATTCTGGGTACAGATGGCAGACCTATGACGAATTTTGGAATTCAGTCAATATACCAGTATTTTGCCCTTTAAATCTGACTGTTGTGTGAGACAATTCTCAGAGGCTAGGCTTTTAGACTAAGAGAAGAAGAAAGTGCTGCCTGGAGAAAATGGGTATTGGATAGTGTCACTTCAGTTTTGCCCAACTGGAGTTTAAGATAGCTGCTCTTCCTCCAAGAATTTATCCTTTTCAGACGTTGTAGAATCTCTGCAGTAAGATTGGTTCTGTCTCTGGAAAAAGCAGGTGGATCTCATCAACAAAAACTGGTATATTTCTACATATTCAGGAGAAGAATACACAACTTCAGCACTTACAGAAAATGTTACAGAGAGAAATTGCTCCCACAGTCATGGAATAAATAATAAGCCAATTAAAAGAAGTGAAATTATGTATTTGTGTGGAGCTTGGCAACGTGCCCAGCTCTGCTGGATAGATGTGAGATTCATAAACAGCTCTTTCATCAAACCAACATTATCCCCCCAAATGACAAGAAGAGGCAGTTCATATGTCAGTTGAGATGTCAGAAGAAGAGACTTTGATCAAGGATTAAAAAACCCATTCATCTACTCTACAACAGTGCTGATACTCTCTGATGTTTTTGCTGCCAAAATTCCCACAGTGAAGTAATCAATAACTAAATCAAGTAATCAATCTCTCCAAATCATATTATACAGGAAGAAAATGTATTTTCAGTTACTGGACACTACAAAAGCCTAGAAGATGAAGTGAAGGGAAGAGGCTGCACTCAACTAAAACTGCTGAAACTGCAGGGGAAATCTAGGTCAGCAAAATTACAAGAGCTGTGTAAGCAATTGAAAAAAACACACTAATATTCATTAGAGGAAAAAAAGGCTTACTTTAACTTCCAAAAATAAATTTAAAATTGAAAGCTTAAATAGTCACAAAATATATGTTTGATTGTGGTTATTCACACTTTAAATTCTAAATGGGAAATGTGTGGGTAAGCTGCACAAGTGACAATTACAATGCAGAAGCCATACTACTTAGGCACTGAATTAATGCTATAATTTGAATAATGAATATCCACAACAAATTGTTCATAAAATATGCACACAGGGAAAACGTTTACCAAATAAATTTACAAACGCAGGCAATAAAGTTATTGTGAGGATTTTTCAGAGCATTTTGTTGACGGAAGAAAGAAAATAATGTACTGAATAAATTATCCTCCAGAAATAGCCTCTTATTTTGTGATTACTGAGTAGATTGGCAAGAGTAACAAAAACTTTAATGGAACTGAGTATTAACATTTCATTGTACAATTTATTTAAATGGAAGAATTTAAGGATTTTAAAATCGCTGTAACTTGCAAGTCTATCTCATTTTACACAGTTGATTTGGACATATTATTACCACACTGGGACAGCCCTGCCCTAAGTACAATTCTAGGGAGAGAAGAATTGCATCCTCTAAGGAAGGAGATGGTTTTCTGTTTTGAAAACCACTTAAATGCTATTATCACTACTGGAATAGATTTTCTCACAGGTCAGTTGAGGTAAGACATTGTGTGAAATCTAGATGTGGGCCACCCTGTCAGAAACTGGCAGAATCAGAACCAGATAACAGACTTCAGACCAGAGCAAACCAATACATTTAGTTTTGCAAAGATATTTACTGGCAGCTCCATTTTAATATGCAGAGCATAACTTAAAAGATTTTGGGGTAATACCCAAAGATTCGGGGGGTGTGTTTAGGTAGACTGTTACTTTTTTTCATTTACATTCTTTTATAAGTATTTACTCTCAAACCAAACAATGCTAGATATCCATTTCCCACATATCTGGTGCATCATGCACATATCCAACACACAGAGATGCTAAAAATAAACATTTACTAGCTGTTAAGACTGTGGAACACTTTAAACTGGAGTGTTGTCCATCAGCTGAGACCTTAGTATTGCTTAGGTACAAAAAACAACTCTAGATTGCTATTAGAAATTGCACATATTTGGTAAAAACAATGTCTTCTGGAACCAAAGCAAAGAGGAGTCTGAATCCTATTGTATCAAACACATGTTGTGTTATATCTGTAAAAATATCTTGCTAAATACCATGGAAAGAGGCAGGATCAAAACTAGAGCAGATTTAATGGGCTATTAATTTTGTTTCTAGAACAGACCAGCGATTTTACTGCCTGTAAAAACTACAGCTAGGTTTCATTCAGAAAGGAATATTTAAAGCATTCTTGCACAGCTGCATTCCTATGAACAGCTGGTTTAGTTCCAAGAGATTAAAAGGATTACATTTGGGAGTTTAACTGTAACCACAGCATCCATTTTTTTCTCCCTTTGGGGCATTCAGTGTAGCACTCCTGTGAATGAGTCATGTTTCAGGTTCTAATAATATACCCCAAGCCTAAGCTGTAATACCTTACATGAATCAGGTTTTGGGGTCTCACACAGCTTTTCACGTTCCTGTAAACAGATTCTCCTTTTGCTCCCCTCACGTAATATATCCCTGAGTTTGCAGTCAAAATGTAGTGTTGACTGTGGGTTTCCACAAGCCAGGTACATCAGTTATGCCTAACTTAACACGACAGTCCTATGTCCTCATGCCGTTTTACTTTAAGTGGCAATTTACAAATGTGATAAATTACATCTAAATATATTAGGAAATCTAATTAGCAACACTCATATGTTCATTTGAGATGTGGATCTATACAAGCTAGTGAAAGCGAAGTATAAGACAATGAAGAACCATTGAGATTTGGAAGCTGAGGGCTTTGAGCCAGTTTTGGACTGCTTACTGCTAAAAAAAATTACTTCTGAATCTTCATAATAAGGTGATCATGCATCTTCCTAAAACACATAAGATTCTTAACTGCTTTCAGCTAAATCCAATAGAAAATTTTCTCCAAGTTTGCCATATACAAGAACAATTAAGTACATAGCAAATGGAAGCTTGAAAGTCAACTGAAAATATTTATAAACACATATCTCCTTGTGTGAATGTTCTCTCTTGAGTTTATTTCTTTCAATTTAAATTGACTAGGCAGAGACAATACAACTGAATTCAATCATTACAATCCCATAACAAAATGATGTAAAAGGTAATAGCTATAGATTAAAAGCATCTGAAAATATATTCTAGAAGACAACTATGTGATGGAAGTACACATCCTGCAGATATACCAAGACAGAGGAATGGAAAGAAAAGCAAAAGATTCTGCCATCAAGTGGCTTGAGATAAGAGTCAAAACAAATAAGATTGATAGGGGCACAAACTGCCAGCACGACAAGGCAGCAGCAAGATCATGGATGAAACAGACATGGCCTACTGGTGTTCACATATTAACTCTCAATACAGGTGGAGCACTCAGCTGTCATAAAAAATAACTCCTATCATACAGTTACTGCCTAAAACAAGTCCCCACAGCTCTGGTCTGTAATTCAGAGTGAGGCTTGAGAAAGATAGAAAGCAGTATAATGAATCAGCTACCTAAGCATCCTCCTAAGATTTAAGCGCTTTCATTGTGCAGATGGTTGGACAGTTCCGTGTTCATGAGTCTCTGTGGTACTCGCTGTCTGCTTGCCTTGGGACCTACTGCAGAACCATCCTAAGCCTGTCCTAAACCACCTGCTACCAAAGGAACAGCAACATTCCCGACACCGTTTTATTTCCTGCCCTCAGATCCCTGAGTGCACTGAGACTTTAGTTGCCCTGTTCAGCCTCATCTGGGAACTCGCTCCAAGCCTTCCACTCATGGTCCCAGAAGCCTCACTGCAGCTCAGATCAACACCTTCAGTCTCTGATTAAGCTATATGGGAGGTGTGTCACTCTCCAGGGCTGTCACAGTTGTGCCTCTGCTTGACCATGACCCCTATTCATCCTGGCCTGTGGATTCCACAGTTTGACCTTGGATCTGCCTTGTCACTACCTTCCCTGGTGATCGCTGGGCTGCTTCTGCCTATTCTCTCTGATACTGGCTTTACCATTTTCCTGAAAGAGATCTAAAACAGGCAAAATCAGGCAATAATCTATTTTGCTCATTAATGCCAAATAAAAATGCTTTCTTTTCATTTCCATTGTCTGGTCTCCCACTCTTATATCCATCACTTCATTTAAAAGGACAAGCACAAGGAAGTTGTAGAATGATATTACTGTTTAATGAACTTCTGAATGTGCCTTGAGTTGTAACTATTTTCCTAGATTCTCCTGGTCAAATATGATACCAGTTGCTTTGAAGCTTGAATGAGATTCAGAATAGTTGTTATGAATGACTGTATGTGCTACAACTGAAGGGGAAAAGGGAAGGTTGCAGTTGTTGGTACTTTTATTTTTTATTTTTAACAACTCAAAGTAGTCAAAAAGGAAGACTAAAAGTCACTACCTTTCTATAAAGCAAAAAAAATTATCCCTCATATAATTGCCCTAGTCTGTGTCATGCCTAGAGAAGAAGAATTCAGACCATGAGGGGGGAACACACCGAAATAAGCATGGGAATTATTGCCTTCTGCCTCCTCATGGAAAAGCCTCACAGGTTCAACCAACCTGTTTGTCATTGCTGAAAGGATGCATCTTTTTTTCTGCTGTGGTAATGGGAAAAAGGAATGGCACACTCAGTAGCTGCAGACTTGCTGGCACGTGAGTGCAGGATTTTCCACTGACAAGTACTCTGTGCTGCTGCTGAATAGGGTATAGACCCTGTGGTCATGCCATAAACACTGCGTTCCTCCGTGATCCTCCTGGGTGCTGTGTCATGGGAATTATGTCCTTTGTTATCAATACAGGCTGTTCTTGTAACCCTTGTTTGGCTGCTTCTTCCAGCGATTTCTCGCACGTGCATATTTCCATCCCCACAGCATTCCTGGAAATCTTTGTATTTCATTCCACAAAGACTGGCCTGGCTGGATTGCTATGGATGTAGTTTGGGGGAAGAGATGGTGTCCTAAAAGAGATGTTCTGCTGCATCCCTGGGAGGCTTTGCATGCGTGAAGTTTTCCACATTCCCATGATGCCATGATGATTTTTTGCCTTTTTATATACCCCTTTTAATATACTCTTTTATATAGCTTTTATGCTTTTAGCCCACATACTTCTAATTCCTCAGGTTTGATAACTAGCATAGACCCAATGGTTAAGCCAGGAGACCAAACATCCTGGAAGCCTTGACAGTTGGGGGTCAGAAAGCCCCAGACACCAAGGTCCTCTCCGGAACATATTCTGTAAACTAAGATAGGCCCATCCAGGGGGAAAGTTCCTCAGATGAGGGGTTCGCTCGAGCCTCTCACTGGGGAATCTTTGATAGATGTGCTAATTCACAAGGCCTATAACTGTATATATGATGTATCCTGTGTGTGCATTTCGGTGTGTGCTGCTCAGCGCATTCCACCCGCACGGAGAGTGCACCTTAAGGATCCTTAAATAAATACTGAGGTAAAACCCTTCTCTCTTTTAACTGTGTTTGGCTCTGATTTTAAGACCAGGGAAAGGCAACACCAAAGTGGTTTTGGTTCAGAAGTCTCAGCTTCACATGTGTTGGGTAGCACCCAGGAATATAAACCTGCCGAGAACCTCACAATGTGCCTGGTGCTCTGTTCTGCCGCTATAGCTTTCAGACTAGGACTGTCTGAGGGAGATGCCCACTACTGCCCCAGAGGGGATTGAGCACGTGTCTGCATATAGGTCCAGGACAATTCCCGTTGTGATTTGGGATGCTGCTCTCTCTGCTGAAGTATTTCCTTGCTCAGCAGGTGTTTTCTTCAGCAAGATGGTGTCTCTGAAGAGGATGGTGCTGCATTCTGATGTTTCTTCTGGAGATAGTCAAGGATGAGGAAGAGGATGCAGGCATAACTGTATGTTTGTATGTGTGTGACAATGAGGGTTTGAAGTGAACTGGGCCCATTCAGTGGTAGCCTGGACAAACCATCCCCAGGCTGACACTGAGGTAGTGCTGCAACCCTGTCTGTGGGGCAGTGCATGTCCCTAGAGCTGGACAGAGACCCCCAGCTGCATGAGGGAAATGTCACACTTTGCTGTAGGGCATTAAGTAGAGATGTGATGCCACTGAATAGGGTGGCTTTTGCCCTCAGGTTGAAACTGGGGCAAGGAGCATTTATGGTCACAGCAAGGGGATGTTAAAGTCCTCAAATAGAAATGATTTCCAGATACAGACAGACTGCCAATACTGCTGTCCCTGTACACTCCAGCTGATGGCCAGACACCCAGGTCAGGTAGAATCAATGAGTGTCCTGGGCTGCTCACTGCATCCTGAGCTGCTGGTATCTCCAGAGAGTTGTCCTGGGGCAACTGAGTGGTCACACCCTCGGGCTGAGCCTTGGCTCTGTCTCTGTGACCAGCTTAAGCCCTGTCCTGTGCAATAAGGATCAGACCAATTCCACACAGACCTCGACTTTGACTGCCTCTTGGCAGGGAAGGGGCTCCTCTTACAGTGGAATTAAAAGGAGAAACTGCAGGCTCTTAACGTCGACTGGGTCTTATTTTTTCTTGGCACAGATTCTATGGTTTCCCTAAAAAGAAAACTTCTTAACTATTGTAGCAATTTTAGCAGTACACAGATGATCACAGCTTTATTAATTTCTCAGCCATTGCCAACAATATTTCAGAACTCTTACTGAAATCATTATTCCTCCTTCAAGGGTAAGTATCTAAATCACCTGAGACTGCCTTTTCATCATCGTGTGGAGCACCTTAATCATACCTGAAATTCCTCTCAAAAGATAGTGCTAGGACGTTAGTCCTCACCCACTGGCTTTGCAGTAGTATTTCCTCCATTTTGTTTTGTAGGGGCTTAGGAATCAAAACTGGCAAAAAAAATTTTATAGAACTGCATTTTTTCAAAAACTACATTTTTTCTAAAACCGCATTTTTAACAGCACTTTAGAAGGACTATTCCTTTTATGGTAGCAACACTTGATTGCTCAGAGTAACTCAACGCATCAGAAGCTGAACCCATCTTGCAGTGTCTGAAGAACCGAAGAAATTCCTCTTCTAAAGCAGACTCAAGGTTGCTGTGTTCAGAGGTATTTGCACAGCCACTGTGGATAACGAAGCAATTTTCAATGGAATTAAAATTTCTTTCAAGAGCTGACTGATTCTTCATCACAGAGTATAAACACAGTCCTTTGAGTAAATTCTTTCAGATTAAGTCTTTTAGGTGCCTCCTTTAACAAAATAAAGAAATAATTTTTCATTTCCCTGTAAATTTTACTCTGAGATTCAAATAAATTTCCCATTGTTCTTTTCTAGAAATGTATTTCTGTGAGAAAAATTTCAGGGTTTCTAGTATTACAAGAACAGGAAAAATATTTCATTTTTTCAGACTTAAAAATACAAGTATTAAATACCCAGGTTAGTCATATATTTAACACGCTGTCTATGCTAGCAGCCTATTTTGTTCTCAAATCTCTTACAGGCTTGTCTTGGCCAAGAGAATGTCATTTTTAAAGTGTGATTGCAGGCAAGGCTATAAAATGAACACTCCAGGAGTTGTGACACTCTTGCAGCTCTGTTATGAGGTCAGAAGAGAAGTGCTTAGCTACTTTCCTGCCAAAACATTTCTTCTCTGAACATGTGCATGAACTCTGGTGGCATTATCTGGTCCACCTCTTGTCCTGTCATAGGCTTAATCATCTCTGTGGAACCAAAAATGGCTTGTGGCTAAACAAGCACCTTCAGCTGTCCCCTGCCTGCCAGAACTGTACAAGGAAAACTGCAGCAGGAAGTACCAGTCCTTTCCTGGGAGCAGATTTGTCTTGTTCACCTTTCTTGTGATTTAAGGATACAACAGAAGTCATTTTTGGAAGCTGAAATGTTAGGCTGGGGTAGGAGTCTGTCCGAGACCTTTTCGTGCTCAAGACTGTGAAGACCATAAAATGATTTTTTAAAGATTGGAGTTGTTCTCTTCAGCCAGATAACTAAACCCATGTTGATGTCACTGGTATATTTAAGAGACTTCCCTATGGCTGAATGAAGGGGGCTAAGAGGTCAGACCACACTGACAGTGTGTTTGGCTGGAAGTGACTACTGCAAAAGAGAGATGGAAACTTTTTTTTTTAATGAAGCTTTTTATTCAATTGTTAAATAATAACTTAACTGTGCAGACAAAAGGAGGAACACACCAGAGGTATAGAATTTGTACATTTATATGGCTTGGGGAATAAACTTTTTCAGGAAGATGAAAACTTTGATTCTTAATAGAATTAAATTTCATACTGATCCAAGCCAGGATAGGAATAAAGTAGGAAACACATAACTGCAATATTCACAGAATAGGTTCTTCATTAAGTCAGTTGTGGATGCTAGATCTTCTTTGGGTCCTCACTGTAAGTGAAATGAGAGAATACTTAGCTTTCAGAGGTCTCTGAACAAACTCTAGTGTCTCTAAAATATGTACATGCTAAATCCCATTTTATCTAGCAGCTAAGATTGCTTTATATTTGTGGACACATCAAAGTGGCATGGGGAGTTTACTTTCCTTTCCTTCCATAGCAACAGTGGACAGAAATAGACACTACAAAGACACAGTGCAAAATTGCTGGTTTGGTTTGGGTATACAGTGAAGTTAGTGCATTTCGGTGGATTCATGCAAACTCTGTGTGCTTATTCTTGTTCCATGGCACACACAAGGCTGCATGACACAGGCGAGCTTCCTTTCCCACCAACACAAGCTGCACCACTGTGCAGTTGCTGTAGGCTACAGCCACACACAGGCCTTCCTTTATTCCAGCTGGTACACACTAACTCGCAAGCCTGTGGTCACTTAATTGTTTAGTTGTGGCTTTAGCTCTTAATTAAATGGGACTGAAGAAAATGTGTTCTAGCTGGATAGGTTCCAGGAATCCTGACCATGGAAATGCTGCCTCTCTTCTTGCCATGGGGCTGGGGTGACCTTGTTCACCACAGATCTGTCTCACCCTCTGAACTGTGTGGTTTAAAACTGCATCTTTTCCAGAGAAATGATATATTGAAATGCTGTATTACAATTTATTCTCTTTCTACTGTGTTAGTAACACTAGCAGTATCATTAAATTCATTGCCCTTATTGGCACGTGCTTTGGACTGGCACATATCTGAGAGGGAAGGTGAACTGTGAATCACCTGGCTAACACCACTTATCCTGAGTGTGGCCCCATGCGCATGAATGAATAAGTGGTGTCAGTGCAGAACTGACCCATTATGTCAAAAACAAGGAAGGAAGTGATGACCCTCGTGGAGAGCAATTCTTCAGTGTTTTTTCTGAGTGAATAGAAAGGTTGATTTGACACAGACCATTTTCCTTGCCATTCTCCTTGTTCTTAGACTTACCAGCAGTAAAGGTGGCTTGGAAACCAGAATCTGTATGGGCACCATCTGTGACGAACTCTACGAGCATAAGATTACTAGAAGCAACTATGCCATTGGGTATCTTTGATCCACAGGTCTTGTCCATTAGAACTGGAGAAGACTTGCTGGATCCATCATAAACTTTAACATAATCACCCTGACAGCCTCTAGTTTTCTGCAGCTGAAAGGCTTGAAAGTGCAGGGAAACCTGGAAGGGAAAAGAAGATCAGCTTTTAATAGATATTTATACTTCTTTCATGGAATGTCCTTTCAAACAGGCAGAATCTAAACTGTAGCCAAGCACTGACTCACAGACTAGAACTGCTTACCCAGCTTTGCCTCTCTTCCCCTGAGGTTGCAGGGTTAAGATCTAATCACTGAATGCTCCCATGCTCAGGGTGCTTTGTCTTGATTTTGCAAACCTGAAGCCCAACATATGGAGGTTTTTCAAAATCACAACTCTGCATTGTCTTTGCCTATACGTGGCTTAAACACATGAGAAGCAGAGACTAGTCTGAAACTTCTCTCATGGAGAAGATCTCATCTGGCAACTGCTGTGCAGACAAAGCACAAGATGCTTAACATAGGAAGAAGTTCAGCCATATTTCGAGATCACTATTAACCTGTGATTACCTTTCTGGATCGGGTTCGGAGGAGCCAGACACAGTTGGTGTTATCTGAGTAATTCCTTGGGTGGTTGGCAGATCTCAGTGACCCAGAAGGTCCATCAAGAATAGTGCTGCAGCGACCTAAAGAAAAAATGCTTGCTTCAGCATCAGGATTGCAGAAACTTTCAGTCATTCACAACTACAATCTCTTCAGAATGCACTGATCTCTGTTTTCTGATCTCTCAGCATTCATTTCAGAGTACTGGTACATCTTGATTAATATGAGGAATCATGTTGTCCTAATTTTCACATAATGCATCAAAGAGGAAAGTAAAGTAGTGCTTTGAAAAGCATTACTTTTTATTGATTGCATCTGTCATTTAGCAAGAGACCTCTTTCTCCACCTCTATAAAGAGTGTGAGAGGTTTCAATTCACTGCAGTTGGTGCCACTGTTTTCCACTGAGAAGGGGAAGTTAAGGGATGTCAGAAGAGTCAAGCACAAATATGATGCCTCTGCAATGCTTAAATTCTAAGCTTAGGAGGAGCACCTGGGGTGCAAGAGGTAATACTTTATTCATCAGTTTTTTTCTCTTTGATTGAATAAATTTCTGATTGTATGCAAAAATTTCTTCTAGCAGAGGTCAAATATACAGAGTTTAAATATACAAATTTAGAATGACAAACTTTTGAAAACTGGACAAGGCAACATGAAACTGTTCTATTTCAAAGGAGCATACAGCTGTTTTGGTTTGGCTCAGGTCTTAAATACCAGCTGCCATGAGGAACGGTGATGTCTGGCTCTTTTGGGATTTACAATTGTCTGGTGAACTGTAAGAAACCAAATTATTCCATTGAAGTTTACAACGTGGTGTGCAGTTAGTCCAGTTGCACAGCAGCCACTTATGTTAATAGCAAATGTGTTTGATTTAATTTAGAGGCAGTTTCCATTTTCTCACTAATCACAATATGCCTCCAGCTTCACCTTTGCATTTCCTCCCAGAGTAACCCTGGTGGGCACCAGGAATTTATGAGAATAGTCTCAGTCTGATGAAAAACTGCTGTCTCTGTAATGTGCCCAAATCTGAGTTGAAGATAAGGGGGTGGCTTTGAGATACTTACTGCAGTTGTAAAGTTTGTTGATTTTGGCCACATCCAAATTGCTCATCCCCTGTCTCTGTCCAATATGTACCGATCCATCAGGAATGGGGACAATAGTTGCTTTCCCAGTGGTATTGGTGAATGTGTATCTGAAAAAACCCATGAGAAATTATGTTCTCTAAGCACCATAACTTCTTTCAGGATTCAATGGCATGCTTTGGAGGGAGAACAAGAATTGTACATAAACTGTTGCTGTGACTAATAGTGCTGTTTAAATAGATCTCATTGAGATGTCCAGCAGTAAGCAGAGTCAATGTCCAGATGCCCTCCTTTGCTCCCAAGCCCAGCAGTGAAGTGGTCCCTAATGGAAAGCTAAGGGATAGTGAGTGTATCCCAGTCCTAGTGAGCAGCTTGTCTGAACTGACTCATGGTGTTTTTCTCAGAAGGGGAATTGGGGAAACTGGTAGTTAGGAGAGAGTTATGATAGAAACTAATTCTAATGTAAGATTTGAATTCTGAAAACAGTAATGCCATGCTGCTACTCACGGGCCATAGTGCATTACTGAGGAATAGTCGTATGGAAGATCCAGGTTATTAGAGTTTTCGAATTTCTTGAAGTCTGGTCTGTCAGCTGTAATATATGATATTGTACTTAGAGTATGCTTCCTACCTACTCCCTTCAGAGAAGAAGGGAGAGCTAGGAGCAGTAGGATGTGTCTACATCACTTCCTACATTGAGGAGTTCAAAGTACTCACCAGGACTGATGTACTGCCACATGATCTTTACGTGTTTATCTCTGTCACTTCGAGAGTGTTCATGCAAAAAGCCCAGAGCATGCTCCAGTTCATGCTGAATTACTCCTTTCCACATGCACCCTCCTTTCATCACAGAGACAGTCTGTCCACCTCCTACTCTCCCATAGTTGGACCAGCAGCTGAGAGAGGCATTGAACAACAGCAGAAGACTCATGGGATTTTTATTGGCAGGCAGGCAAAGAGGCAGAACAGAGAACATTGCTTCACACACCTCTTGTGCGAGTGGAAGGTGATAGTCAGAGTGTACAGAGGCAAAAGTGACCATGGCATATAAAAGAACGAAGAGTATAATAATTGCTAAATTTTTCTGGAAGACTTTAATTAGCACAGAGGCTCCTGAATTCTGACTTTACCATAACTTTAACTCCCTTGAAATAACTTCTTTTTTTTTTTTTTTTTCAAAATACTAAACACTGTATCAGAGATGGAGCTAAGAAGAGTAACATTTTCAAGCTAACAAGTGTTGAACAATTTTCTCATAGGCTCTAATTCTGACCTTGATGGCCAACAGTGTCATTCAAAGAACTGTTTATTTCATAAGTTAAAATCAGTTTACTTGTGTAGATAGGACCTACAGTAATCAATGTATGTTGTGCTCAAGTATGCGTTAGACCACCCAGAAAACATGAGTTTAGATATTCTTTCCACCTTAATGGTGCTTTTCCATGATTTGCATGACAGTGAGTTCCTGATGTACCTGATGAGCCCTTGCACTACTAAGGTATCCAAGGAGGATACCTTGGCACTGTGATAAAACAAAAGCCTCTCTGAGGTCACACAGAATCAGTATAGGAAAGGATTGAAAAACAGTGTAGAAATAACTTGTTAATTTATCATTCAACTCACCCATCAGCAGATCTAATACTGAGGTAGTCACGTTCTGTCTTGCGCTTCACAAAATTAATACAAGTAAGTGCTTCAAATTCTGCCATGGCATCATGAATCCCTTTTACATGGCTCTCCTCTGGGGAAGAAAGGGTTAATTTTAGTGGTCACAAGAGGACATTAGCAGATGCCATTAAAATGTTACATGTTCTCAAAAACAGGGCAAATGGACAGAAGCATTAGCCTAGGTTCTTTCTTGTTTTTTGCTTAGTACTGAATTTTGTTTAAGATTTTAACAACCTGGCACAAGATGTCCTTTATCCAGGTATTTGTCTGAATGTATTCAGGTGCCTCTGTTTTCAACTTAATTATAGTAGTGATTTTTGATGTATCTTCTTATTGGACACTTGGAGACAACTATAGGAAGCTGCTTTGCTGATGAAAAGCAGACCACTGAAGCCCCACTGTAATAGGTATGAACCTTATAAAGGCAGGCATTCTGGCAGACACCATTAGAGGGAATGGTTATTGTTGTCTCCAAGAGACCGGTTCCAAAACATTATGGATGCAAAACTTCTCAATGAAATTTGACCTTTTTCTGGTTCAGATCCTTGTAACTTAAAATTTATCTGCGCTTGCACAGCACAAGTGAAACCTTAGAACTGATTTATTCAACTGTTTGTGTGCTCACTAGATGTAAGTTTCTCTCTGAAGCATACTGGATAAAATCCATTTTAAAAAAAATTTGAAATTTAAACCCACCGTAAGTAGGATCCAACACGTAGGGAATGCGAACGGTCCCGTCGCTGGACTGGGGCCAGTTGCAATGGCGACAGTTGATGGCACTGCGACTCCTTCGTGGGACTATGTCACCTTCCTGCAGGAACTGAGAGCTGTCTGGGGAGAGAGAAAGGGTGGAAACATCTGAGCCATAGATTGCTGGGCACTTGCTAAGCACACTTGGAAAAGCAAGCGGACGCAAGAGTAAGAATGATGTTTTACTCTGGTGCTATTTAATCATCACGTGACACTGAATGAATGGCATCAAATATCTCCCCAGGAAGGTGCTGGGCAAAAGCAGGAGCTGCCAATAAGGAAAGCCAAGAAGGTGGGCAAACCAAAAAGAAGAGTGTTGTCAGGAGAAAACCATAGGAATATTTGGTGTCTCTTTGTACAGACTACTTTAGTTCAAGTAAAGCTACTTGAATGACTCTTGGAGGAGGAAATGTGAGAAAGAAGCTGATAGATCAGGGAATGTTTGGAAGGATCAGGGAAGAGGAAGTCTTGAGCAGGGAGCATGGAACAGACTGCAGCTTATCTAGGAGTCTGTTCTGCAAAGCCATATGATGGCTGAATGCAAGCGATGCTTCATTCAAGAAAAAGGCAGTTAAATAACAAAGCATCCAAATATCCACATTTTCTCTTCACGTCCAGAGAATGACAAAGATGTTGAAAGCTAAAGCTGAATAAACTGTCTGAATAGTTTTCAGTTGTCTCCACACCTGGGAGCATCTTCAGGACTGACACTAGTTCTGAGACGCTATCAGGCTTCAGCAGAGCACACAGTAACCCCAGCGGTATCTCTTACGTGGTGGTGTGTAAGATGGGAACAGCATTTGCAGAGACTGTGGTAAGACATTGTACCTCCCACATCACCCCCAAAAAGCAACAAAGACAGACCCCTTATAGACAGGGATTTGGTGGCATTACCTTTGTTAACTTTCAGAATTTTGTTAAAAATATCTTCGTCCTCCTCATCAGTCTCTGTAGGCAAAGGAGATTCTGTGCAGAAACACAAGAGTATCACTTTCTCATTCCCAGGGAAAATAGGAATCCTGATTTTTAATCTGATGATATAGGATTTTTCCAGTGATGCATACAAAACTTACAGAGCCTATTTAGGGACTGGAGGGATGTTCACTCATGCAGATGTTTGTTCAGTGACACAATCTTGAGAACCTCCCATCTGTGGTTATTTTGGCATTAATCTAGTCCCAGGAGCCATTCTCCTTCAATTATTTCATTCCCTCCTTTTTTTTTTCCCCCTAGCCATCATATTTTAAGGCCTCAGGCAGCACAGTTTTATTTCTTTGTGCACAACTCACACTCAAATCCCAAACATAAGATACCAGAAGCAAAAATGGACAGAGAGCAGTCCTGTTACTTCTTACTGGACACAATGACCTCTTGGAAAACCCTTGAAACCAATGAAACTGGAACTGTATTCCTGTTCCATGAGTCAGACTAATGTCCCTGGCTAAGCCCAGCATCAGGGACTCCAAGGTCTTGCTAGCAAAATCAGCCAACTCCGTGTATTCTGCAACAAGTCTTGACATCAATAAAAAGCAGAAACACGTGACCTCTGTGCTTCTTCGAACCCCTGGAAGTGACTTAATTCAGGACATTACTTAAGCAGAGCTATTTTTAGCAGAAGTAACAGCTGAGGTTTTTAGCAAGGCCAATTAGCCAAAACCAAGAGACTTTGCTTTGCATGAAACACTGTGGTGAGTGCATTCATTTAAAATTCCTCATAAAAGTTAATTCGTGTTAAGCGTATGTTATTTTCTGGAGTAACTGCGTAGATAACAATCAGTATATCCTCTCAAATACGTACTTGTAGATGGAGTAATACATACCATATATACCCTCTTGTGTAGTAACCTGCAAGAACAATATGTTAGTATTACCTCACAATTTATAATATAGCATTAAATTATATCATATAACATATAAATTGTCAACAGCATCCAGGCTACCACTGGATGCATCTTTCACCAATGCAGCTTTTATATACTTTGCCATGTGTAATGAGGTACCATGGGGTGGTAGATATTCTTCTTTGGTACCTTGGCAAATAGGGATATCGTAAAGGGAAATGCAATCTGAAATGTGGAACAAGTTTCAGGTACTCTCTGACTAGCACTGTTGAGTGGAGAAGACTTTGCTACACATGTGTAGATACAGGTGCAATACCAGAGTCCTGACCTTACTTTTCACAATGCTGAACCCCATAGTGATCAGAAGAGATGAATTAGCTTTCCTTACCTCAGTAGGTTCTGTTGCTGCAAAAAGAAAAAAGATAAGCAAAAGGGACAAATTAGATTCTGAATGCAACTTCACAGTGTTCAATAGCATGGACCTCCTCAGCCATAGGAATGCCTTTGGCAGATCCCTTTGCATGGAGGGCAATGGAGTGCACTAACTGATGCACAGGCACAGAAATTAAAAAATGTTTAGTCAAACAGCTATGAAAATTCCTAGTAGATTGTGCTGAGAGACAGAATCCTGGTCATTTACCATCTAAGAATCAGCAAAGCATTTTATCAGCTTCAGTGTGGAAGATTACAAAAGAAACCAGTGACAAAAAAATGCTTTGTCCCCAGATTTCTCTGCAACAGGTGCAGGCTAACCAACTCAACAATATCCTCTGGTTTCACAGTGTCAAAGAATAAAGTTATAACATGGAGTGGAGGCTATAATTTAGTATGGGGAAAATAATCTCAGCTTGGTATCATTCTGAGTCCTAAGATGCCTTTCTACTGTGATGCCTTCTGATTTTTACCAAATATCAGATTCTAGATACAAACAGCCAGTGAAAATCTGACCTGATGTATAAATTTCTAACTTCATTGTTATAATATCAAAAAAGTTTAAAAATTGGAAGGACCTCCAGAGGTCATCAGTTTGTCTGCTTTCCCTAAGGCAGAAACAGTTTTATCTATACTATTCCTGACCACAGTTTGTTTGACCTGTTCTTAAAGTATGATGGATATGTTGCAAGCCTCTCTGGCAATCTCTTCCAGTTTCCTAACAACTGCAGTCTTCCTTTGCAAAGTATGAAACAATTTTGGTTTTCCTATTCAACACTGAAACAGAGAACACTCAAGTATACAGTTATTATTTCCAAGCCCATCTGTGCCCCAATTTTTGACCATAATTTTTTTCAATGAAAGATATGCCAAGCTCTGTCACACCTTGCAGCACCTTTCCCTTTTCATAATTATTGCTCAAACATACTGAGGGGATGTCTTCCTTTCCAGATTCTATCTTGCACCCGCAACAGAATTGGTTTTATTGAGCCAGAAAACTTCAGTCTGTGTTTTCAGACTGTTACTTCAGTTATAAGGCAATGGAAGTCCACTGTGATGATGGTGGTTTATTATAGAAAAGTTCAGTCAGTTCCCACCAGCTGCATCAGAGAGATCCATGGCATCTAAAAACATTCTGCAGGGAAGCACAATTTTGAGATGGGTTGACCGGATTCAGAATTTATGCACCCAAGAGACACTAGATTAATTGAGCAGTCAAAGTCAGTGGAAATTAGGCTCCAGATTCCTAGGCACATAAAGTCTGCAACTTCTTTTTAAAACCCAAATGAGACACCAGAGAAGGCATCTGCCATCTCCTTGATGAAATGAACATCTGGTGTGATAGGGCTTTCAAAATCATACAGCTCATGTTTTCCCTTTACTCAAAATACTGAAAGATGTCTCAAAAGGCACAAAAAGCAGTAACAATGATAAATTAAAACTCATTGTATGTATTTGTCCCAATAAACCAGCAGCTTGGAGTCTGAGCAACTGATTACCTCAAACTTGAGCAAGTGTGTCCCTTGGTCCCTTCTAAATACACTGAGCAGTAATTTTACAACATCCCTTTTTTTCCATGCCAGAAATGACAGTTCGAAAGAAGAATTTGTCAATTTTCTTTTGTCACTTGCTCTATGTCAAGCAAGTTTTTCCACGGTGTCTTCTTCTTACACACATTACACCCAGCCTGTTAGTTTCTTGCTGTAGTTAAAGTCTGCCTACAGTTTTCTTTCCATTGACCTCTGAAGATCTGCAATTATCTCCTCGTATTTTGCAAGTTAACAAAAGCTGTTCAGCTAAGCCTGTTCCAAAGCAGAACAAAGCAAAGCTCTCTTTGATGCCTGACATCCCTTTCTCTCACAGCTGCACCGAGGCAGGCAAGGAGGCAAATGATTAGCAGACTTATTATGACATTCAACCTAATGAAAAGGTATCAAGATGTCTAATTAAAATTTTATTTTCAAGCCTGTGAAAGCACATCTGAATTAACCTAATAAACCATACCCCAAAAGTCTGTGTAAAGCACATCTTTGTGAAAACCCATCTGCACTCAGCTCAATAACAAGTTATGAAATATAGCCTTATTTAAAAGGCCTGTGTCGGTGCTTTCACATGTTCTAAAAACAAGTAAAAACCAAGTATGTAATAAACAGTCAAGAAATAACAGTTGTTTTTAAAATACAGTATAAATCCTACTTACTTGTTGTGCTGTTTTCGTAGTTCTCCTGCAAAACCAACGGGTAAAAGGCATTATTCTTCCATAGCTGACAAATGCAGGAACAATAACATCACAATAAGGATGAAGGGAGGAACTAAATTATTAGATAAATGTAATGATTATTTATTATTATATTACTAATATTTTCTTGCAGGAAATTCATCAAAGTGGGCCTTCACAGCTTCAGTCTAGGAAGAACGGATCAGCTGGAAGACGGAGCACAACTGTATGGAGCTGCTCTCACCTGAATAGGGAAGCCCAGGGTAGCGTGAAGCAGAAATGCAGCGAAGACCAGGAACCCCTTGAGATCCATTGTGCAGTGGGGGCAGGCCACCAGTGCGAGCCCTTATCTCTGCCCGCCCAGGAGCGCTGCCGCTAGATATACCAGCAGAGCCTGCTCTGCCCGGGCTGACAAATCCTGCCCCAGCCAATGGGAATCTCAGCAGGAAGCGAACTTCTTTTCCTGCCCCGACAGCCAGTTTAGCCTCTGGGCATCTCCCAGTGCTGCGCTATCGCTGTCACCGTGATCTGCAGCATCCCCGGGCCTCCCACGGTCACTCGTGCTGCTCTCCAGAGCTGGCTCAGCCCCATGCTTGTGCTGCCGTGCACTTCCTCTGCTTCTTGCAGGATCCTTCCTGAAATGTTCCGTTTGACTGTTACCACATAGGAAGCCCTTGTTCCTGGATAGCTTTCCAGAGTACTGGATTGTTAGGATTTCAGAGGGTAGGTGACTTTTTTCTTTGTGTCGCTGAGATTACAGGAGGCCATGACAGCATTGTGTTGCTTTGAAACATACAACACGTGGCTACTCGGTGAGCTTGACTGTGTCTCCCCTGAGACGATACCCTTCATCTTCTCACCTTATGGGTCTATAAGTAAAGAATTTTGGTTTTTCCTGTGTGTTTCTTGATGTTTCACCACATCAGGAACGTCTCCTGTGTTCCATTATTTCTAGCAGTCTGACAGTTACCGGTGCCCTTACAAGTTTTGTGACCAGCAATCAGAGAGGGGGGAAAAGAGAGCAGCAGCATAAGCAGCACTTACTTGTTTTGAGAATGATTAACAGATTTGCTTTGCTGGAGTGCACTTGTCCAGAAATGGATGTGGGAAGCAGTGAGCAGATCTAGCTAGAAATGCTTGTAGGAGACAAACCAAAAACCACGGAGCCTCTTACCACAGCAACCTCTTCTCACAGCAAAGCTCTGCTTAGTGAACCATTTGCTGAAGCTGCTGTAGCTGGAAAGCGTCTCGTCTCTGATACACTTTTGGTTTGTGTCAGAGTGCATTTTCCATGTATGGGAAAGGAAACTAAATTATAAAATGCACTGATTCTATCTCTAGAACATGCTAGTGCTCAGATACCCTCAGAGTAAGTTTTAAACCCACTCACACTGTTATTCCTTATTTCTATATTGAATAAAATGTTCTAGAAATTCTCCATGTTGGTGGATGAATCAAGAAGCAGCAGAAGGCTTTCCATCTATTTGTCTCCAAATCATACCCAGTCAAGAGCAGGAGTTAGATGGAAATGCAGTGTGAATTGTGTTGGAGGAGATTACTCTTTATTTTAGTGATGGAAAGTTCACAGTGCACGCTGCTGACTAATTTAAGAAAGTCTAGATTGGCAAAGTCCAGGGATGAACTTTATCACCCCCACAGGAGGCAGAACAGCGGGATATTGCTTTTCCTTTTCTGTCTCTGCACACTGGCTGCAGGAATGTATGCCCTAGGCACGTGTTAGTAAACAGCAGGGTAGCACACGGCCCTTGGGACCATGAAAGAGCATCAAGCAGCCATTGTCAGCATGCTAATCCTGTTGTGTGTCCTTTGTGCACGTAAATGTTCTCAATAAGCAATGCTATGTGTCTTTTTTTTAATATTTGTGTTTCAGAGGCATGAAAACCTTCCTTGTGCTGAAACAAAGCTGTGCAGCTCTGGTCTGCAGTGGGAGAATGGTTCTCCGTGTTTCTCACTCAACACAAGGACAAAACAAAAGTCCATGGTGCCAGATACCTTGACATGCCAAAACCATACCAAAAACACACTGCAAAATGGGGATTGCACATAATCTGCTTCCATTAGAGTTTAGGGGGAAAAAAGAAAAAATCAGACCACTCTCAGGGAAAACCAGTCTGGGAGCAAAAGGAAGGATCAGGAGCAGTGAGGGCATAAAATAAACTTTAAAAGCAATTTAGGAAGGTTGGTAACCTTAGCATCTTTGTAGCATGTTTTTGGGAAAATACTACTCCTGAATGACTGATTAGCTGCGTGTGCTCAGGAAGGAGTGAGGGAACTGGGCTGGCAAAAATGGTGCAGCACAGTTTATCCTAAACATATGACTATGCTGACATACTAAACAGTCCATGAAATAGATGGGTGTATGCCACGTTTTTCCATAAGCTAACAAATAGTGCTGATGGGGGAGATGGCTGTTTGGGATCAAGGATGTGGCTGTAAATGCTGCAGCTGACAAAGTACATAGAACAGAGCGAGAGGGAGTGCTGGCACTCATGGCTCCTGCCAGCTCTGGAGATCTTAACACCTTTGGTTTGTGCCTGGTATTTAGATTTAATATTTGGTTATTTTCCAAAGTGTGGTATTCATGGGGGAACTGCAACAGCAGACCTGTTTTCACTAGTCAAAAAACACTCTAATTTATTGAGATATTGCAAAAACAGGACATTGTTTTACTAGATACAATAAAGCTTGTACCTCTAGTAGAGAAACTGCCACAGAAATTGTTTTGAACCTTTAGTAACCAAACAAGGACTTCACAAAGAGAAGCTGTCTTTGCATGTGTACAAGAAAAGCATGTGGGAAATTTTGTCAGGCCCAAGTTCTGTCAGTATATCTCCATTTCTGATGGACAGTAGGGACTCCATAGATTTTGAACATGTGAACAATTATTAGAAGATGTCCAAAACCAACAACAAAATGTCAAGAAGTACTTGGACAGTGTCATAGTCTGCAAGAAGTCTTCAGCAAAAATAGCACTGCTCCTAAATGACCACTACAAAACTTGGAGTTATGCCTGAGGACATAGGCTCGTTTGCAGAAATCTGTAGGCATAACTAAGAAAATAATATACAGACATACCAATTAAAAAAAAAATATTTTCCCTTCTGTTGATATGGGAATTCACTGCAAATATACATAGTGAAAATCAAAACAGCAGATGTATAAAAGCTACAACACTTCTGTAGAAATCTTTCAGATTTTGCTCAGTCATATGTCATTTAGTCATGTGTGTAATGCAGTTATTCTGTTTGGAACTTTTCACTGTAAACAGCTCCCAAATTATAATGTAAACCATCGAGATTTAATTATGGAAAGAAATTGCACTAATTGCTACTAATTGCTGTGTGATAAAATGCAGGAAAAAATAATTCCAGGAACTGATAGAAACCTTTATGTTGAACAGCTTGTGGAAGTCATGTGATAGCTACCATAACTGATTCATGGTAAGATGCTAACTAATCTTGAAAGTTTAAAATCATCTGGCTTTACCAAAACCAGCCATTGAAGCAATGGTGTGGACCACAATACATAACTGAAATTGCTGTGGGTTGGCATCACATGAATAAACATCACACAATTACATATGCAGTCTGGGGTTAATGACAAATCTGAACCAGGAATATATTATTTTTGATAGAATTGCTCAGTATTGTTTCCCAGGAATGTCTGCTTTGTGCAGCATTTCAGTATTTTGGCTCACTTTCATTTGGAAAAGGAATTCTGGTTTCCACTGAGTTCTGGGTTCATGAATTCTGAACCCCTGTCCTCTGGCCAGAAGTCTGCTCCTGTGCAGTCCTTTCAGCTCAGTGCTTTTTGTCTCCCTCTCACTAATTCCAAGTGCCCTAATCGGACAGAAATACCTTCCTTTTCTGTGGTGTCTTTACGATCAGATACTTTTCAGATATAAATCAGTCCTCACACAAGCTTTCTCTATGCTGGCTTAAAGGACATTCAGCCCTTTAATCTAATAATTCCACTCTTCTTGGTTCTACAATTACATTTCAATTCCTTCCAAGTTGCCTGTACCTTTTTGGTAGTGCAGTGATTAGGAGTGGACAATTTCAGTGGAATTCATGTCAGCCAGTACTGCTGCTGGCTCTCAGCCAAACTGCACTTTGCTGGTTGAGGGTATTACTGGAGTGCTGGCAGCTCCTGAGGATTTCACAAGTAGCCAGCACAGACTTCAAGTGCCTTATATTTCACAACCTGAAATGTGTTACAAAAGACAGCTCCAGACAAGTCAAAGTGGAGTTAGAAGCTATCTTCCAGTGTCCAAGACCATACTTGTTGCATCCATAGATTTACTTGTCCTTCATGTCCCTCTCCACACTTCTTCTTTGGATCCTACCTCCCAGAGAAGACCTGGAGTTGTTCGGGTTCCTGTTACACTTTCTGTTTTGCTCTCAATTTTTGAAGCCTTCCATGTCATTGCTAACACCATCTGGAGCAATGAATCCACATGGTCTGCAGGTTCTTTAGCAAAACACTGACACATCCTCTGTGATATTAATGACAAGCTCCAGCTGCAGTCCTAGCCCTGACTGTTTATTGAAAGAACTCAAACCTAAAATGATGAACATTGGCTTGCTATTGGTTAGTCACTTTTCTATTCAAAGAGCCAAACCTAGAAACTTTAAACTTCAGTCTGTCATCAGAAGAAGGACAATGAAGAAAAAGATTTTTTTTTTTGGTGATAGATTCTTCTTTATAAAAGAAAAATATGCAGTTAAAAAAAAAAAAACCCTAATAAATACTTTGGAATAGTCAAAACATTGTAACTTCTAAAATAAAAGTTGAAAACAATTTGATATTAATTTCAAAATCCAATTTAAAGGCCAAATTTAGCAAAGCATAATTTAGCAATTAAACTAGCATTTGTAATGATGTGTGATCCAATGGCTCTTTGTGCTGAGGGATGGGGAATGGAAGTGATGAAACTGGAACTTTAATTTGGACAATTCTAGTAATGAACTTCTGATTGCCTTGAAAAAAACAACAAATTCCTTTCTTTTATCAGCAGAAGCCATCTGATTTGTCTGCTGCCCTTAGGTGAAGAAAGGATGGATCAAAGGGTTTACACGATGTTTCCAGCCTGCAGAGCAATGTTATGCTGATTGCAAAGGAATCCATGTGATGGGGTAAGGTGCATGCTGTTTGAGCTGTGCCTGGGGTCATTTTTGGTCTCTCTGCCCTCTGAAGGGAGACACGCCATCACCCAGTGCTGCCCCAGCTCAGGACATCTCCTTGTGACAGATTATGAAATGCCAGCCAGCTCCCCTGCTTGGTTTGATCTCCTGTGAGCAAAGGTGTCCTTCTACTTACAGGGAAGCTTTTGCTTACAGTAACCGTGCCATGAAAATTACCCTTGAGAGTGCTTGCTTGGTAATTTAACTAAGGGAGAGGAAATTTCTCATGTCTGCCTCTCTGATGAGTGCATGGGATCTGCCTGTTTGTGCTGGAAGTGGAAAGCACGTCTCTGCCTCTACGGTACAAAGATCTGCCTGATAAAGCATCCATTGGTGACTGGGTATTGTCCCTTGCTCAAATATCACTGCACTGACTTCTTTTTCCTTTGTTGCTCATCAGAAAGGCTGTCTGTGGTCTCTGACTTTGCTGCTTGTCTCAATATGTGTCTCAATACCTTTGCTTGTTATTCACTTATTGGCTTCCCAGCTGTCCTCTAAGCAGGATTTTTTAATATTTCAATGGGAGTCTCGAGAAGGCTGTTTCACTCTTACTGTTTTTTTCTAATGCCAGTTCCCTGCACAATGTGAATTGCACCCATTCACCAGGTTATAGCTTTGCTTCCTCTTCTGGGATGATAATTTCTATCTCCTCTCATGCCTCCTGAGCAGGTGAATTTGGAATTTCTGCTACTTCTGACTTTATCTGGATCCACAGAAAAGTACTTTAGGAAAAGTTAAAGCACAGCTCTTACAGCCCCTGTCTTGTTTTAAGTGAGCTGCTATCCAGGCAGATACTAGTGGCTAAATATTAACATTGGAAAGATTATCTGATAATAAACTTCAAAGTTATTAAAACAAAGAATCCGTTCTCATGTTCCAGGAGTCTTTTGCCAAAGAGAGCATTTGCCTCCAAAGAAGCAGCCATTGATCTCTGAAGCTTTGACCAAAAAAATTGCTGCAGCGTGGGTTCCCAGGCATGCAGGACAGCCAGCAGTGTGTTTCACTCAGTGTCTGTTGTGAGCAGGTAACCAAAGCCTGGTGGGCTTCAGACAGCCACACTGAGGGGCATGGTCTGGCCTGGGGGCCGAGGGTCCAGACTGGACCAGCAGGGTCTGCCACCCCGCCAGGTCGGGCAGCAGCAGAGCTGGGGATAGCAGGGAGTGGGACTGGACAAGCAGGTTTGATGCAGGGGATGCCAGAGCAGCACCAGCAGAGCTGCAGTGGGTAGGGGAGGAAGGGTAGGAGGCCGAAGGCTTTCCTGCTTTGTGTTGTCCACAGCCTCAGCCTGGGCTAAACACCCTGTCACCCCTCGTTGCTGTGGTTCAGTTTTTACAAGGAAATAATTCATGTTTTGAAATCTTCAACTGCAACTCATGATTTAACCATTTAACAGGAAAACCACCCTTCATCCCCTCTCAGTTTCTGAGGGCTACCCATTCCTGCCTCTTTGTTTGTGCCATGCTAGGGCTCCTGTTAAAAGCACACATACACACAAAATGCACCATCATGGATTTGCCCTTCCAGCAATTCCATCTGGAAAGAAAACAATTTTTTCCCCATTTTGCAGCAGGAGGAGCTGAACATGTACATACGTCTGCACCTCTCTCCCCCTTCCACTACTGATTTTATTCAGGTCACCAGGAATGTCAGGATTTTTCACCATGGGATCTGGAGGATCCTGGAGCATGAGGATGCCAGTGTGTTGCTTTCTCTGTTCCTTTGGGGAAGAGTGGACCTAACAGGGAACAGAGGATGGCTGCTACCCAACCCATAAATTATCTATCCATGACGCTTGCCAAGGGAGCTGTGGCTACATTAACCTTGGCTTACAGCTGTGATTACATTAAAGAAAAAGCTTCCACAGGGGCCTTTCTTTTCCACTCATCTGCAGCGACTATCCCATTAGTTATTGAAAACATTAAAGGCACATTGACACATCACCTACAATTCTAATTTCTCAAGCCCTTACCAGGGTTCCCTCTGTTGCTCAGTGAACACATTCCTCTCCTCAGAGTACATGCAGTTGAAATAAACTAGAGGCTGCCTTGAGATCTTCTGCTAAAGAGAAAAGCCTATCTATGTTTTCAAATTTAATTTATTTTAGATTTATCTAACTAGCTGACAGAAACATGCATGGCCAAACTTTAATCTGAGCGCTTTTGGGTCTGGCCTTTTGACTTTAGATTCATCTTTGCTAAAGGTTTCAGTTCTCCTCAGTGAATTCAGATTTGGTTCTCAGTTCACAGGTTTGTATGCAGGAAAACCATTTATTTGTATTGGACAATTCAAACGGCAACTCTTTTTTCTTACTGGGATGGTTCTGTTGTAAATCTGCACATGATGCAGTGTGAGTTCAGCAACAAATCAAGGTCAAGGCACTCTGAGAAATCTTTTACTTAGAGGTCTGCTTCCATCTTTTGCACATGTATTTGCCTTCCATCTCTGATAAGAATGTTATAAACAGGTTCTGTGTGGACGTTTGTATTCCTCCTTTAAAAAAATAAATTCTTTTTGTAAGAAATTGAAGTAGTGAATGATGTGGAATATTCAAAGTGGTTAGTCTCTGCAAGTGAGAGAAGGGTGGAGTATTTATTACTTTCTTTATTCTGATAATCTCTTCTGATCTTGAAGAGAGAGAGGCCCATGTGATACTCATTTTGGACCATCATAAAAAGGAGAATAGAATGTAGAGCTCATCTCTCCAAGAATTTATGAGGGCCATAGAGGCAGTCTCTGTGGCCTGCCATTAAATGAATTATGGCTGTAGCCTCGGACCACTGCAATTCTGATATCTTAAGATCTGTTGAAAGAACAAGGACTAAGGTGCTGCTTTGTGTGATGACATAACTGAAAAGAACAGTAAAATGCAAATAGAAAAAGAAATACATATATCAAATGGTCAAGTCAACCTTTTTACCCAATAAACCAGAAAACCTCTCAATTTTTTGCCCAATCATTAAACTAAGTGGGCAGCAGACTTGCTGACCTACTGGTCCTTACAGGAGCAGGACCATGTGCATCTCTTGCTCATGGGTGTACTTGATTAAAGCACTCACAGACAGAAACAAATGGGGATGCTCTTTGCTGTCACTGAAGGCACCTGTCTCAAATTATGAGTTGTTATGAGACAACAATAACTTTTCCATACTCCAGTGTATGGTTACTGCAGCACACGGTTATCCTAGGATGATTTAAAGAAGCCTTTCATTAAGCAGTATTTCCTAAATTGCAATGTGTGTGTATGTGGCACCGCATTTGGCAGAGGCTGGGGTCTTGTGCCTTGTCTTTTCCCTGGCTGTGACCTGACACAAAGCGGGTTCAGGAGCTTCCTCACAGGGTTGTTAGTATGGCCCAGTAAGCACTGTGCATTCCACTGTGTCTGGAACAAAGTTACCTAGATTTGCAGGGTGTTTGGACCATCTACATGGTTGTTATAAAAAAAGAAGTGAAGTATGAATCACTGTGTGGTTTCCATGCCCCCATCATTTCCTGATCTGTGCAGAGCAAGCCAGACTGGGTAAGATGCTGTAGGCAGCCATCTCTCCTACACACCTGCCATGCAACCGCTGAGGATTACACAACTGTCCCTGTTCCAGAGACAGGGGCTGACCTTTCCCTCCTGCTGTCTGGTACCAAATGTGTCTCAACTTTGAAAGAAATTTTGACACAAGATTCATGTATTTTGCCACCATTTAGGTGAAATGCAAAATTTAAACTTTGTTGGGACAAAACCTCTTTCTCTCCTGAAGCACAGCTTTGCATGATTTAAACTTTTTCACATATTTTTGTCTGATAATGCCTTTATTATGAAACACCTTCAGTGGAATTGGTACTTCAGGGGAGTTAGGCTGTACAGACAAGAAGAGCCTGACAGTGACCAAGGAAATGCAAACTGCTGCTGAGGTGATATGTGTGTGTCATGCTGGGGACAGCCAAGATGTTATGGGCTTGGGTAATGAGGGCTTTTGATATGTAGTGGTGTGAAAGAAGATGTTGGATAGTGAAGGCAACTCACATGGGAAAATCATGAGTTTTAATATGACCATGTTAGGCTTAAGCCATTTGAAGTCTTTTGGGAGAAGACACCAGTGTCAGCCTGAGATTTCACATTGTAAGAAAACAGATCAGTCAGATATTGGTATGGGATCTGTAATCTGTTTATGAAATATGACAGTGGGAATGGATCAGGAAAAGATTAAGTGGAGATAAGGTACAGAGAAAGAAGAATCATCTATCCTCTCAATCGACAGTGGATTGAGGTGAGATGAGGGGAAGGGAAGACCTACAAAATGAACAGATAAAAGGAAGAAGAGAAAGAGGAGGGAAAGGTTTACAAAAGCAGAGGGAGAATATAAGTGAGTTTCAGAAGTCAGGAGTGTGTCCAGGAAAAAAAGGACAGAGTGAGCAGGCCAGTGTAAGCACAGCAGTGAAGCAGAGATTGTGGAAACCAGAGTGGAAACAACTGAGTCAAGTGAGGGAATTCGCACTAAGGGTTTTACTCTTCACCGTAACTGTGTCAGGTTTCCACCTACTGTACCCAGAGAAGAGCCTCTGACCCACTTTGCGGATTTTCAGCTCAAAGATTATTTATTCTGGAGTTTTGACAGCAGCTAGGGAACAGCTGAGGACACAGGGCTACAAGTCAGGGAGCCCACTGGGGAGAGAACAGTCTTCTGAAGTGTAATTTGGGCAGTTGTGAAAATTAAGGAAACCATTTCCTAGAGCTACTGAAAGGGGCACACATGGGAGGGCTCCTTTCAAATTTGGTTGTAACTTTTTGAGTCTTATGTTAGGGGAAGGTTTTTCCCCAACGACTGTTGAGATTGAAAGTTGTGTACAAAGCAAGTACAGCCCTCTGAGGCAATCACAGGCAATGCCCCTGTGATTTCCACCACAGAAGTGCCTAAATCCTGAAGGTGGTGGCTATCTCAAGATCACTCAGATTAGGCCTGACTGCAAAGCTGTCAATAACGGTGCTGGCAGTAGTGTAAAATGTGAAAGACCTACTGCTCTCTTTCTTACTGGACAACATCGATTCCGAGCAGCAATTACCTGTCAAATCTGACCAGGATGAGGTCGGATCTCACTGTGATCTCAATCTGAAAAGCTAAACATAGCTTGTATTTCTGCAAAAAACAAAACCAATTCCCTGTCTGAATTATTTCAGAGGAAGGCATGGAGGCCAGAGAGATCATAGCAGTAGAGGAGTAAGAATAATGTAAACACAGACCCAGCCGCTCTTGTACTTAACTCAGTGTCAGTAAACTTGGTGAAAGGCGTCTATCCTGATAGCTGGAGGCTGTTTTCTGAAAAGGCTGTTTTTGTAGAGGATGTTTTTCTCTCAACTGGAAGGTCTGGCTACATGATCTTATGTGCCAACTCATTTTATCAGAGTGTTGGCTGAAATTTGTATAATAGCAGTGTCATGGAAAAATATTCCAAAGCCAGACAAAATCTTGTGGGTCACGAGAATGGCTAGAGGTGAACATGAACAGAATATAATTTCTCAAGTTCGGAACTAGAAGATGTGAATCTTTCTTATCTTCAATTATTTCCTTCTCTTTGTTCTCCATCTCTATGTCAAGGAACAGGATCAAACAATGTTATCTTAGGGAAAAATGTTTCTGTATCTTTCGTGATATCATAAGGACTAAAAGTGATTCACCATTAGATACTAAGAATTACCACTGCTGAGGTACTTGCAGCTTCTACTGGTTGAGATACCCAGCAAAAGATCCCAATACACATAGTGAGTGACTACACGGAGCAGATCAGCTCCCAGTCTGTTCACTGTGCCTTCCTGCCTGTGCCTCTTTGACAGAGGGAGGGGAGACATGAAAACTTTGACTGAGACTCAAAGGAAACATGGAAGAAACAGTAAGAGACCAACAACTGCTGACAAGCTGCAACTTTACGTGAGTCAGTGACTCAACATTTCCAAAAACCAAGCTGATTCTCAGGGTTTTACCTAAAAGATACAGGAAATACAATTTGTGTGGCACTTGACGTCTGCTAGAATAGCCACAGGCCTCTCTGATCCTGTGTCCTCTCTCCGGAATGGGCCAAAAGTGGCTGCCTAGAAAAGCACATAAGAACAGGGCAAACATATAGGATACTTCCCCTTTGTTTTGAATGTGAGTCCTACTTGAATCTTCCCTGTAGTTCTTATGCTGGAATTGGGAAGTTGATCGCCAGACAGTTTCCCCCACACACTCAGGATTTTAGAGACCTCTGTTTTCTTCCCTTCTAGTATCTCTTTTCTGGGCTGAGGAGTTGTAATTTGCTCTTTCATTCCTTTACACAAAACCAGTTCTGCACCTTTAATCATCTGTTCTTATCCATCTATGAACTTGACTTTGTTTGGTGACATCCTATTTTAGACAGGAAAGGCAAGAGCTGCATATAACATTTAAGGGAAAAGCAATGTGCTCCAAAACTGGAATTAACTGACACAAAAGCAGATGCTGCTTTGGCCATTTTGCTCCTAGTTTGATTCTTGAACTGCAGTGAAAAACATGACAGCCTTTTTTGAAGGGTCTTCCCTATCTTTCTCAGGAAGTTTTTCTGCAGTGACTGCGATATGCGCAGTCTCAGAGGCAGTGGGACGAGGAACACAGCCACGTGGAAGACAGGGCCTCCAGGCTCTGCTGCAAGTCCAGAAGGACTGCTTGCCTGCTTGGGTTTTCTCACACAATGGTGCCTCCTAAAGACCTGATGGAGGTTATTTTTTTCAGAATGCTTAATACCACACAGTGCTGCACATGCTCCAACACAACTCCCACGGAGTTTTGCCACGAAAATGAGCACACAGCTCTTGTGTAAGTCAGGCCACAAGTGCCAGGGTGGGTGTAAATTAAATGAGAAAAACCCCATGTAATTATTGTGCATATTTCCAGCTGCTTAAACTGTAATATCACAGCCAGTAATTTGGAATCATATTTTTCTTTATCTGCTCCTTCTTTGGAAGGAGGCATATGTAAAACCCAGATGCGTTCAGTATGTAACCCTGATTCATTACCAGAGTGCATCTTATCAGCAAACTATTCACAGTTCATTTGCAAATAAAATGGTGTTATCCTGTACTTAGAGATTTAAAGACAAGGCTGACATGAAAGTGGATAGAGCTAAGGCTTTATAGGCAACCATAATTCTTTAATTTCCTGGCTTTGCAGCCTTAACATAGCTGGAGCTATAATTTTAACTAACAGTACGAGATCCCAAGGCTTTTCTCTGCCAAGTATCCTTTACAACATTGGCGTTGCAAAAAAGTTGAAACTCTGGCATGTTACCAACTCTTAAGCAGAAACTCTAAGAAAAACATTGTCACCTCTAGGAGGCAGCAGCTTATTGCAAATACACAAACTGCACTCCGGTGTCTGGCACTTCGGAAGGTTTTGAAGTTTCTCAAATCTCCCGTGGTTATAAAAAAAAATCTAGTGGAAATAAACGTACACTTGCAGTGGAACTACCTGCTAAGATCTGCTTCTCCAGTGAATCAAGAGCCAGTTCTCAGATTAAAATGAGATAGGCACAAAACAAGCTCTATTTTCCTGGACTTTCAATAGCAAATCAGCAGAGTTCAATGGAGAAGCAGGACATCTATGTGAGTTGTTATCTGCTCTCAGCAAGATACCCTCCTCCATATAGGAAAGCTTCTACTCATTTGCTTAACTTCTCCTGCTAATTGGGCTCACACTTAACCTTTTGTCTGCCACTTTACCGAACAACGTTTTCCTTTCAGTTGCATTTCCAGGAAAACATTTTTCTTTCTTTCACCTGTGTCTGTCCTGAGCTGGAACTGACATTTTCTTTCTGAATCCCCATTACTGAGGTGCTGAGACTTCACACTAAAGCAGTTCGCCTGGTAGTACGCAGACATTGTTTTTCTGCTGGGCTTTGTGGTATGATGTGACCTTCTAAAGCTGCTTTTCTCTTTGCAGCTGGCCCTTTGATGCTCTCAGAGGAATTGTGGTTTTTTGAAAACTCGCCTCACATATTAATACTCTCTTCACATCCCAAGTGGGCCCCATATACACATGGAACAACACAGGACAGCACATCAGTGGTGTCATTGGTGGCTCAACATCAGTGTAGACCACAACTGAATAAAAACAGTCCCATAAAAACAATCTGCACAACACCAGTCTTGATTTCAAAACTACCCATGATGGATGACCCTCCGCAATCCCTCAGAGATTGCTCCCACAGAAATTATGCCCATTGTTGGAAATCTGCAACATGTTTCCGCTCTGAGTTTATCTGGCATCACATTCTAGCCATTAGCTCCTGGTAGCACACTGTTTGCTCAACAGAAGAGAACCTCTGTCATCAAAGGTTTATTTTACTACTGGGTCCTTAGGGATTTTGACCAAGACACCTCTTAGCCTTTTCATTGATAAATAGACTGACCTTCGTGAGGCACACTCTGATCCACTGCCTCACACCCCTTAATTCATCCATGTGGTGCTTTCCTGAACTCCCTCTGATTTTCCTAATTTTCTAATAGTGCAGCATCCTGCTACAGGAGTCACACCAATGCCCAATTCTCATGTTACAGACCTTTCCTATTACTCCCCAATGTTTTTTTCTCTTACCCTCCTGTAAATCACACTATCCTTCCTGACCATTTTTGCTTTTTGGCCCCTTCTCTCTACTTCCTAGTATTGAGTCTTCCACCCTCTGGCAGTATTCATCCAATGCTGCTGCAAGGGTTGCAAGAGATGTACCACAGTCAGGTGTACAGAGGTTGCTGGTGACAGGAGGTACATGGCAGCCTCCTGAAACAGGCAGCCAGACATATTTTTTCCACAGATCTCCTGAATTCCACAGATCTTGGTCTCAGGACAGTGTAGTGTCCCAGTACAGAATCATTAACCACAAACCCTACACTGCATACATGCAACTAGCTGGACCCTCCATGGTGCTAAATCCTTATCATCATCCTGAGGGTAGAAACGTGGCAAAAGACTACGCACACAGTTGGCAGGTACTCCTGTGAGTCTGGAGGTTCCAAGAGTTCAACATCCATTAACATCAGATGAAGCACCACACCCTGAAGCTCATTTTGTTGAGGCTGATCATTGTATAGCTTCCTTTTAGAAACTTATTCTTTGTTCTTCCCTTAATTACTTAATTTACTTGATTTATATCTGTAGGTCTGTTTCAGTGACAGTGATGGAGGGACCAAGCCCATATTCCTCTCATAAATCTTCCTTCTTTATTTTCTTTTTGCATATGAATATGTAGAGACAACTGCTTTGTCTTAATAGTGCTGCAAAGGATTATTTCAGCGGTTTGTTAATACTTCACCATCTGGTGGAGGAATACTACACCACTTGGAGGAAGACAGAATCTCTTTCTTAAACTTTTACAACCTGAGGCAACAGCACACAAAAGCATAAAGAGTTAGATGCAGTCATTGCAAGCACAAGCCTTTTACCTTCACTTTTGTTTTCATAAGGTTTCATTTACTTATTAAACAAAAAGCATGACAGCCATATGTGGTCTTCTGTTACTAACTGACTATTTCAGTGCCCAAAGCTGGATGATATAAACACCTTGCAATGATCTGGAAAGTTATTTTAGACCACCGTTCTGTTCAAACTGTCCCGTTTCTGTAGCACAGAATCACATAACAAGTCAATACAAGTGAAAACATGAGCTTACACCTTCAGGCTAAATCTGACTGTCACAAGGATTTCCCTGAGAAAAAAAAAAAAAAGCCCAAACAACTTTCTTTCCCATTTCCATCTGTTAGCTCACACTTCTGCCTGGTGAAATGCCTCAGTGAGAAACAGTATTTCTGATACCAGCCCCTGATGGAGTGGAGTAGGCTGAGTCAGGGAAAGTAGTGTGCAAACATCGTTCATTCAGATGTATGTCAGCTTTTCCTTCTGGATTCTGGAACTTTAATTTGTGTCTTCAATTGTCAAAACAAAATTTCAAAATCCCACCTGCTTATTCAAGTGGTTGGCAGTTATATTTAAGGGCTTTTTTTTTTTCTGTTAAAGCATGAACTACAGCTAGGCAATGCAAAAGCCCTTGTAATTCTCCATGTGATCTGTACTACCAAGTCTTCATACAAAGTAAGCCTCTTTTATACAGCCAATGAACAGAAAGGCCCAAAGTATCAGCAGAAAAACTCAGAGCAGGAACAAAGAATCTATAGGCACCAAAGGTTAACTGGTACCTTATATTTTGTCATCACAGAGTATTCCTGTCTGAAATACCAGAAGCTGAAAACCATGTATATGCTTTTGCCATTCTTATACTTGTCTTCTATCAGAATCTAGAGAAAATATGTGGATAGGATGGCTGTGAAATATGCTGTCAGGCCTGAACCTGTCTCTAAAGTCTGGATTGCAAAAACAGGCTTTCATCTTTCTACCTTGGCAAGTCTCTTTCTAATGACAGATGTGACAGATAAAAAAGCTATGTGATTCTGGACAGTATCAGTGTGACTGGCCAGTGAGAAGGGTCATTAGCCTGACCCCATTTTATCCTACTACTGCTTTAAAGCAAAATAAGTGATTTAATTATTGGGTGTTGAAACAAGCAAGTGTAAAGATGACTTTGAAGCACATTTATGGCCCAATTTTTTTTTTAGAACAGAATATGCTAAAAATAAGCAGCCATGATAGATAGATGCAGTGGCAGTACATGCCAAAGCTACAGTTAAATTATGTATCTGTACATGCATCAGTACACACACAAAAATCTGAAATCTTTGACATGGCACTTGTAGAAGCTCACATACTGATAATATTCAGTGTCTGGGGAGAGCTTCTTTGTTTTCCTAGCAATAGCAGCAAAAGACTGCTGCCTGGCTGGTATTATTAAAATATGATATCTGCCAATGATTCTGTACCTATTATATTTCACAGAAAATACAATTTCTGGCAAGGAAAACTTAATCTTCATATATAAGCAGGCAGAAAATATCCCAGAGAGTATGTTATTAAATTATTGTCTTGCAGAGAAACTTCGGTGTGACCTTCCTTCTACAGCATGTTGTAAGCAGCTTTTGCATAATTCTCAGAACAGCTTGCAGGAAACACATCAAGATTGCATCTCATGAAGGGGCTGAATGCCTTCCCCACTCCAAATCTCTCTCACCATATTCTGCCCTTAACAGAACCTTCTTGGTTTTCATGTGGTTTCCAAACCTCAGGGGTGTCAGACCTAGCTGTGTTAGATTTCATTATCACTTCTAGGAAGGACCCATCCTCTGGAGGAAGTCAAAGGCATCTAAAGAGTGTGTCCATCTTTTCTGTCGTCTTTCAGAGTCTTCTCACTTCTGCTTCTCTTGAGAGGTGGTAGAAGTCCATAACAATATGGTTCATTCTTCAAACTCAAGATGAGACCTCATGGAACCATCACTACAATGTTGCCTGTTCAACTGTGGGCTGAACGAAGTAGCTGTTAGATAAGTCAGCAAATGGTTGGAACAGTCTACCTGTGGCAGAGAAGATTCAGATCAGAAGAGGTAAGCACAAGGATGCTGCTCAAGGCTTTGGAATCTCCTGAGCCACAAAAAGCAAAAAGCAAAGGGGTCATTTAGACTGATTCCTCAATCTCCTCTATGTGATGCTCTTCCCACTGCTGAGCGCAGGGAGATGTGTTCCAGTGGTCCAGCCTGGTGTGCCCAACATTTTTCTGGTAAAGATAGAAGAAAAAGCTCTAGGTTTTCCTTCTGTGGGCTGAGCTGAAAGACCAGTTTCCATGGGCCCAGCAGTTTATTAGGGAACTGTCTCTGCTTAAGGAGTCCATTGGGACTTGATTCCTGATGGGGGGGGTCAGGAGGCTTGGAAGGGAGGGTGAGACATGTCTGACAAGCCTGGTAGGGTGAGGAGAAGGGGAATGTGCACTGCAGCCATTAGGATGCTGCAGTGCTACAAAGGAATCTAACAATTAAAGTGAGAATCAGATGTGTGAGGGAAGTTTTGTACCAGGGAGGTGAACGCGTCATCAAGGAACAAAGGCTGAGTGAGTTGTCACAAGTAAGATGTGAAACATCAAAGAAAAAAAAAAGAAAAGCCAAGAAAAATCTATGCAAAACCTGAGCTACAGAAAGATCAAAATCCCTGAATTTCTGAACATTTCTCTGTACATAGTTAATTTGTTTTCCTGATCCATGGGCATCAGCTATATTCCAGAATAGAATTACAAACTCCCAGTAGAATCAGTAGAACTGGGTATTTTTTGGAATATTTTGCATTTTGCTTACTAGTTTCACTCTGGCCCAGAGATGCAGTGACCAGAATTATACTCACCTTCTGGCCACTGGATTCTCCTTGTGAAGTACCAAGAAAAGGGTTGTACACATCATGAGAAACATATCAAATAAATGATGGCATTTATTATCCTCTTCCCCAAGCTGGGCATTCTGAGAAATAAGGCAAAAATAAATGAACAGAGAAAGATAATCACTCCATCACCTCAAGAGAAAACTGGGACGGACATCCAGCTCTTCAAGCCTATTCCTGCAGGTTCTTCTCCAGCACTCAGCAGCCCACTGCCTGACACCAGTGTGGTAAGCACTATGACTAATATCTAGCATATGTTGTTTGCTTTCTCATTCTCTCCAGAGGAAGCAGCATATGCACTAGTGTGTCTTGTTTGGTAGGATTTTCTGCTCTCCTTTTAAATAGAGCTGCTGGTCTGCATTTATCCTACAGAAAGCAGCGCCAAAAGGTTCAGGCCCTGTGCTTTGAGGGGCAGGTGGTGAGGCATGGGACAGGGCTTAATTCTTGCCTGTGTTTGTTCTGCAGCCTCTGAAGAATGAGAAAGTTTTGCCTGACTTATACAGTGGCTTTACTGTGACTACAGAGCTATTGTGCACTGCTATCATAACAGGGCTTCTCAGGCCAGCAGCTTTTGGCAGTCTCTGTCTTTGCCTTAAGACAAAAAAATTCAACCTCTTGAGCATATCAGCAAGCCAGCCCCGAGAAATATTGCTAGAGACACGATCAAACATTTGGATGCACTTTCTGTGAGTTAGCTAGCAAGGCCAGCCCCTTCTGCTGACGTCTTTCCTCTCTATCACACATCAGACTTTTCCCAGTGGAGCTGGAGAACAGGCTTCAATGAAAACTGCCTGTTTGCAGCTCTATGGAGATTGCACACACCACAATTACTACTTCTCCCTGACCTGGAGCAGCAACTCCATCATCAGGATAGAAAGGTAGCCTTGTTGCCTAGCAAAGGTGGGATGATTTATCTGTGTGTCTAGATTGGTCCCTTTTCTTTGCTGCACAAGAGAATTGCTTTCAGACTTCCAAGGAGAATGAAGCCAGGCTAGAAATCGGAGTGGATGTGGGAGAGCTGCTCTGCCAGGGAGTAGAAAGAGCCACAGGGTCTCTGTGCTTTCTGCTCCTGTGCAGCACAAGACAATGGTTTTGTCTGCTCCAGTTATAGCCCTGGGGGCTACCTTAGGGACTGCAACTAGCATCCTTGCCCTCTGCGGTCTCACCTGCTTCTGCAAATGCAAGCAGCCTGGGAAAGGACTCTCAGAAAAGGACCAAGAGGAGGAGACGGAAAATACTAAGCCCAGTGTGCTTCAGCCAGTCCAGCAAGTAAGACACAGTCTCTAATTTACTCTGTGATTTTTCTTTAAATGCCGAGGGTGGGAATGCAACTTCCCTGTTAGGCTACTCAGCATGTGATTTTTGCTGCCTGTTTATCTGCTTGCTGTGTTCAGGATATAACAACATGCCAGTGGGAGGAGGAGTGAGGGAAAAACAGAGATGAGCTGGGTACCACAGAATTACCGGAGCAGGAGACAGCTGCCACAGAGCCAAAGAGAAAGCTGCTAATGGCAGAAACAGGGGATGAGGACTGGAAATGCTGCTTAGTTGTTAAGATAGATCAAAAGAGAAATAATTTCCTGAGAAGAGAAAACTGGACTGTATCAGGTGGCACGCAGCATTGTGAAGAGGAGATGGCTCCTGCTGAGATCTTGTATAGCAGCTATTTAATTCTATTCACAATATCTCATAGTTCCTGCAGGATAGTTCCCTGTCAACAGCTGGTTTCCTGTGAAAACCTTCCCTCCTCCTCCCTCTGCCCCCCTAACTGAGGGGATTAATTATGTGTGAAGTTAAAACAAGGCATTGAAATCATAAGAAAAAGCAAGCGAGAATCTAGACTACGATGACTGGACAATCTCATCCCACTGTGAATTTCTTTTTCATTCATTGTAACAGCAATGTGGAGTATGGATAGTGTCAGGCATCCCTGTGTGCTCTTTCATTCTTGTTAGAATCCAAACAGCCTGATTTACTCCTGAGCTCAGTGCAAGAGAGAGCTAGGGGAATTATAGAATGTTTCTAATATACTTATTAATAGGAATCTCTTTTCCAAAGGGAAGTGTTTGGTGATTTTCTTGGTTGAATATGGTCTTTAGCTTGAGCTATAGCACTGGTCAGTCTCTGAAAGTATTACTTGTTGGTTGTTGCTCCTGATATTTGTGTGTGCCTGTGTCCTTTCCACTTTCACCTAGCCACTCAACCAAGTGTTATGCCATAGTAGCCAATTCCAAAGGCCTGTGATCCATTGTATAACAGTCTTTGTTTGCCTTTTAATTATTTGAGCTGACTATTATTTTTGTATTCTTAAAGAGTGTAACAGCAGTCCTAATTGAACTTCTCTGTAACATTTGTGATTAAATATTCAGTCTTTGTCTGGCTGCCGCTCTTAGGCTCTTAGTAGAAAAGAACCTTGAAATCGTCATGTTCCTGTTGCAGTTTACTCTGAGGAAAGATGACCAAATCTGCAAACAGTATTGTAAGAACTGGTGCACATACAGAGAATGCAATTAGCAGGTCTTGTGGTTGCTGGAGGGGGAAGAGAGGTGTGGGAGGATGGCTCCACTGACCATGGATTAACATCTGCACGGAGCTTAGGACTTCTCAAGAGATTGCTGTTAATTCTGAGCCTCCCTCCATGAGCATGGTGAACAACTCCTAGTACCTGTTTGCATCTTCCTAGGATGAATTTCACCTGCTATTCTGTTTGATAGCTTGGTCATGTCCCTTTCTTGTCTTTTCTACCCCATACAGGGAGTTTGCTAACGCCTGTATGTAAGAATGTACAATGATGCTGAGATGTTTCCAAGTTTACTGTTAACGTGAATGAAAAATGTGTAACTTTGACAGCCACATCCCTTTGAATAGCAATTCTTCTAGCTGTTGTCTGCAGCAACACTACCCACAGATAAGTTTACCATCAGGCTCTTTCTATGGGAGTTTGATGCTGTAATCTCCAAGCTCAGAAACGTCTCAAAGCTTCCTTTTAACTACATCCTTGGACTGGGCTTTTCTTTCCTTTATATAGCCTTTTGGGAAACATCTTGGGAAAATGTTAATCCATCCTGGATCTTGTCCATGGGGACGTTATCCTGTTTGAAGGACTGAAATAAGCACAAAGTCTCCATATTGTTCAGTTAAGCCTCCAGTACCCAGCAGCTACTCAGTTATGGTCCTCACAATATTTCTACACTCATCAAGTTTTGCCATTACTTAATCCAGTATTTTACCAACAGGGGATCAAATTATTCAATCATCTGCCCTAAATGTATCACTATCACCTGAATGATTGCATTCTTCCAGCATTGTAGACTTTTAATCTGAAGTGTTATTTCCAATGTCACTGGCTTTCTTGGAGTTTTTTAAAAGAAATCTGGCCATATTATAGCAGCCGAGTGAACATTCTGTCACAGAAAGTGCAAAATGTTCTTAGTTTGCATATTCCATATGTTTAGCAATTCTTTCCAATTAAAATAATTTTCTTGCCAGGAACATGAATTCTCCTATGCTGTCACTGACTCAGAATCATTCTCGATACCTTCAAGAAATGAATCTCAATTTGAGTTCTGAGCTTGTGAAATTTTATTATCTCTCTGTTTATAAATTGTTCTGTTGGGACTTTTTTCCTGACTAGATTAATATCCAGTATGTCCTAGTCAGTGTTTGACACACTTAATTATTGAAGCCTGTCAGGGCCACTAATTCTGATAAACACAGATGACAAAAGAAAGATGTAGCAAGTCTGCATTTTATTCACTTGGCATGCCTCCCATGACAGCGATGCTTGTATTTGCTATAGACAGAGGCTCCCCATGGACATGCCCTGCATACGTGAGGAGGAAGAGTTCAAACACAAACATACATCGACAGAACAATGAGAAACTGCTGTATATTTGCAGAGTCTTAGCCAAGCCTGCAGAATGAAGATTCCTCAGCACATCCAGCAAGGGCAACAATCTGGTGCTTTGAGTGACACTGGGCAGGGACACAGAAGGGTCAGTTGCAGCCTCCTTGCTCCTTTTGGTTTATTTGCTTTCATGCATTTTTGCAGAACTGTGTGAACCCTTCTGCTCATGTCTTTATTTAAGACACAACTGCTGATTTGCAAAGGGAACTTCCATAGGGCATTGCTATGTAACTGGATTAGCAGACAGTGCTTGGGAAAAGAGCTGGCAGCAAAATAATAAACAGAGGCAGATGCAGTTGGAAGAGGGGGTGGGCTAGTCCCACTGTGCTTGCATATGTCTCTCATCTCTAATTCTGCAGAGCAGACAGGCAAGAGGAATATTTAGACCCAATGGAGTTCTTAGATGCAGTGTGCTGATGGATTTCCTGACTAAATACCTGGCTTTTAGCAAGAGGAAGAAAAGATTGCACTAACAATACCTCAAATTTGTGTGGTGTTTTTCATCCCAGAGGACCTCGAAGTGCTTCGTGTGCTGGCAGCACAGAGCAATGCAGGCAGGAGGCTCTGGTGTGCTGGCCAGTGAGTGGTAGGACAGCAGCCTGACACAGCAGCTCCAGGAGAGAGAAGAGCAGAGGCTGACCCCCACATCAGGCACTGTGGGTGTGCTGGATGTAATGCCTCTGCACTACAAAAGCAACCTGCCTTTCCTAGCTGTTGTCCAGTGACTCCTCACGTATTCCGCTTGGTTGGTTTCCTTTAATTTTAGAAGAATGGAAAACTGCATTTAAGGTTTGGATGAGTAACTTCACATTTCCTAGGTATTTTAGGACTGATGAGGCTCACATCTCTAAAAGAGGGATCTCACTCACAGCCCCATACCGTGTAACTTACATAATATCTAAACTCAGCTGAATGCTAGGTGAGGATGGCACACAGTGACGTCTTTCTTTCTCAGCCCACTTCTCTTTCAAAGCCCTTAAAATTAGACGAGACAAAATGCTGTGTTGCAAAGTAGACTTCCTAAACACTGGCGCACTGGCTGCCTTGAGAAGACGGAGTCACTGACCTAATTAGTTCCCAGCCACTGCCAAGTGCATGTAACCAGGATCTCCATAAGCAGAATATGACTAAGCTAACATCCAAGACTGCTCTCTTTCTTCAGCTGTTTCTTGAGAGATAGGTATGCTTCCTCTGGACATACAAGCTGGGACCAGGAAATCCTAACAGAGACAAGTGCTTCAGGGCAATATCTACATTCATTATTAATAGGAAACAATAAGACTAATGAAAAACTTTAATTACAGTTATGAACCTTTTCTGTCTCACCCTCAATCTTGACACAAAATAGGTTGGGAGGGAGTAGGTTGGAGATAATCCCATTGCACAGTAATCAACCAAAACAGCTATTTTACTTCTTTTTGTCTCTCATGTTTTGGAAATACTAATAAACCTGATGCAAGGGTTGGGGTCATTTGCTAGTCAGCTTTTGTTCTCCCACATTGATGAATCCAAACATAAATGAATCAGGAATTATTTCAGTTGTAAGCAGACAGGATTCTTTCTTGGGACATAAGGACTGTTCTGTTCCACTAAAATATTTCTCTTTGTTTTGGGAGAACAGTAATGCCTTTTTTGCCAACCTTTGCTTGGACTGCCTGAGCTCTGCATCAACTTGAAGGTTCTTCTGCTCATCCCATGTTCATGATTCAGCAGGGAATTGAGTATTAAGAACAAAATCAGACATAAATCCAAATTTCAGTCCCAGAGTAAAAAAAGGGCAAATGCATATCCGAGGGTCAGATGGAGCTCTGGTCCATAGAACCAAGAGGCTGAGATGACCATTGAATCAACTACTCTTGGTTTGCCAGTCCAGAGCTTATTTGTTCAACCAGTTCTCCTTAGTTTTATTGCACCATGGTCATACTTGCTCCAAGTGACAATAGGATTTATGTCTTTGCATTCCTCATGCTTCCCGCATACTCACATAAAATATTCTGGAATCTGAGTGGCTGTAGCCTCTTGCTCTTGGATTTGACTTCAAACATCAAGGTAAAAATTGCTATACCTCAATCATAGCAAAATTAACTTCATGGTTAATTTCTTTGCTAAGATGAAAGGATTAACTTATGAAAAGATTAACTGGTACCAGAGCAGAGGAAAAATCAAATTATAAGGACATATCTTTTTCTTATTGCAATCAAACATCTGTAGAGGAATAAATCTACTTGGTGATACACACCAAGTAGAAGGTATCAGCTTTGGCAAGAAAGTCTCCAGACATATAGGCAGGGGTTTCTACAAGCCAAAAAAAAATGATGGTAGGACTGAACAGAGGCACTGCTTTTTTCCTGTCTCAGCTCATATAACATTAAGAGAATTGGAGGAATTAGTGTAATTAGTCCAAAGTAATAAACAAGGTTTTAATTTTCAGTTCAACATTAAGAAAACCGCAGAGCCAGTCCAGCCTCGAGCACTTCTGAAATTTCCCAACATTTATGGCCCCAAACCAGAGGTAACTTCACCTGAAATTGTTAACTACACACAGTACTCTCTGAAGACAACAGAAGAGCCAGCTCCTGGAAAACATACTGCTTTGGATGAGAACAGGATGAAGATACAAGTCAATGAAGAGCTGTTTGTTCTCCCTCAAAACGGTAGGAGCTTTTGGTCTTCAGACTAACAATTGCTTTTCTGGGTGTAGATCTGTAATACTTATGAGCATAATGTGATTGTTGTTCAAGAAATAAATGTGAAAGTGAAGACATGGGATGCTTTTTTGCTTTCTTATCATGAGCACTCTGATTTCTGTTTTCAATTCATTTGTTTAATAGAAGGTAGCTGTGGAGCTCATCAGGACATTCTGATAACAAAGCTGTAGTTGTATCTTGATGCATTTTTTTTTTATCTAAACATCTTTTGTGCTGAAGAATCTGGCTCCCTGGTAGCAGACATTTTGTAGAAAAGCACATTTAGTGGTTTTGCTGAGAGCAGTAACCAGAGTATGTGTGAAATATCCGGCCAAAATTAGGCAGAGTATCTCCTCCAGGTCAAATGCTAGCTGTCCAGCAACTGTCCTTGTCAGGGACAGTGGGGTCAAAGCTTCTAAATTTCTCTGCTCCATTTTTTCCACTGGTTTGGTGAGATGTTCTTGGCTTATTTTAATGTGCAGTGAAACCGAAGGCTGACACCTCAAAGGTTTTTGCCAAACAGAATTTCTGTTTCCCAGCCAGCCCAAAGGGTAACACTCCAAATCCTGAAACATAAGATTTCTGGAGCCTGAGAGAACATGCAATCTTAATTATATGCATCTGGCAGCATGTCTGGGTTTCTTTCATACTGATTTTTAACTTTGCAGCTGTCTTTTAACAGGATAATTTACTCTTATGGTTACCACTTTAATAAAACCTTCCTGAAGATTTGCCAGAGAGACAATGCCATCTGCTATTATTTTGATTGAGTACTCTTTTTAGTTCTTTTTAATTGTTTGAGGTCACATTTTTGCTCTTCTGGAAGTTCAATTGCCACATTTACCCCTCCACCCTGAGACTTGTGAGTATGGAAAAGAAAGTACCATGGGAAGCAGATGCATTGGAGGAAGAGACTGTCTGAGCCACATCCTTATGTGTCAGGGAAAAGATTATAGGGTGGAAAGGATGAAAGATGATGGCTGCATTTAGGCTAAAGCTTTTTATAAGTGTTGGTGTAAGAGCCTCTCTGCACTGCTAATGGCACAAGCAAGTTTCCTTCCTGCTGTGCCTGATTTTATAGCTCAAGTGTTGCTAAAATTAAGCAAGAATTGTTGTGTTCTCCTTTTGATGCCACAATGAACTGGTCTGAACTGTGGCTGAGATTTTTATGAGGAAGTGTGCTGGTCCCGCTATTGTTTTCTGTGTGAATCAGAGCTGACCTTGCAGATAACAACTTTGGATGACAAAAATCTCTGGCTTCTCTTTTAGTCTTGCAACTTGCTTTATTTCAGTATGAAATACATACTCAACTCCAAAATCACACATGGAGAAACTGCCTTATGGATTCCAAAGTTCACTGCCTTCAACCTGGTCAGATGCTATGGAAATAGATGTCTTCTGCATGACAAAGACTTCATTGTTAAAATTAAAAAAAAACAAACCTAAAATATTTAGAGAGGTCTGACCTAATGCAGAGTTGCACAGCAGTTCAAAAGCAGACTCACATTCTCATTGCAGAGAACATGAGATTTAATTTAATAATGTTAGTTAAAAGAATATAAAACAATATAGCAAGTAATGAGTGTCGTTTAGACACCTTGGCCTAGTCATAAGGTAAAAGAGCAAGTGTGTGAACCATCACAGAGCACAAGGTGGTGGAGAGCAGAAGTCTTGTCCAAATGCCGTAGAAAGAGCTGAAAGTGCAAGTAAACAGAGCAAAACAATGACAATGGAGGAAGAAGGAAAGTAAATTATAGTCCTGCATACAAAGTGCAGGTCTAGTGAGACATTTAGAAAAGTAAAGCCAAGAGAAGGTGGATTTGTTCTCTTGGGAAGGGGAAGAGCTGCTTGCTAAAGGGGCTATTTCAGTTCCAGGTGTGGTAAAGGACGTGTGTGTCACGGAGCACCTGAAGCCTGAGCGCGCAGCCAGCTGTAACCAGGCCCCCGAGCTGCACTACTCCCTGCTGTACGACCAACAGCAGGCTGAGCTGCGCGTGGCCCTCCTCGAAGGTAAGGAACACATCTCCCGGCCTCAGCGGGGCAAGACACCTGTTGATTACGCTCAGAGAAAGCTCCCCTCCTATCTTAAGACCAACAGGTGCCCTCAGGACCACTGGATGTTTCACTGGTTCTGGGCTTGCAGAACAGGAATACCTGTCAATGTCACTGCTTGAAGACAGGGCATAGCTTGGGAGCAATTGTTTGCACGGCTTTGTCAGGAACCAGGATGGGCTAATCCAGTCCATGGTACAAAGTAACCTCTTCTTTTTATTTTTTTCCTTTGGGGGCAGGAGGAACAGGGTTACTATCTCCTTCCTCTCTATACCTTTCATTCTTCAACCTGATCCACTCCCTACCGACTTTTCCTCAAGTCAAGTCAAAGCCTGAGCCAGAGATACCAGACTTATTTTGAGAAAAGTCCCTCTGGCAGTGCCTGGCCAGGCAGTCAGGCTGTGTGTCACTCTCTGACAACTGTTACAGCTTCTCCACTCAGGGCTGGAGCATCATCAGTTCCTCTGGGAGAGTAAAATAAGCTGACTGAATAATTCATGCGCAGTGTAGATCTCTGTGTAAACGTAATCAAATCACATCCTCTGAGGCGAGCATTGAAAGGGTGCTGAATGGCAGCCACTGCTGTGGGCCTCCTGCCAGCAGCCAGCTCACAGTTCCCCTCCAGGATGGACACCCACGCCAGCTGGCTGCCACCCTGGCACTCCAGTGCACAGGACCTGGCTCTGCTCCCCAGTGCTGCTCCCCTGAGAAGCCAGGAGACCCCTGTGACCCACAGGTCCTGGCAGTTCAGTAGCAGCTGTCCTTGGACTCGCTGCAGCAAGGACAAAAGTTTTGCCCTCAAAGCCATGATATTGATTGACCCCTTGGAGGAGGGTGTGTTCCTCTTGCTGCGGAGAGGGCCATGCAATTCTGTTAATGCAACTGAAGAGGAGTGTGAAATGCCATTCTCACTCTAGGTTTTCAACATAAAGGATATAAAATTAGGGATGAATGTCTCTTGACACAGGTCTTTTGGGCTGTGGGATGGTTTCTGATGGATTCATTTACCAGAGTTGGACCAGCAGAACGCAATTACCCTTAGACATATCCCACACTGGCCTGCAGGGGTGGACTTGTGCCAAGGGAAGCTCTATCCATCTCTGATGTCTGTGGCTGACCTTTCTGCTTTTAAAGTCATTGCAAGAAGCTTTTTTTTTGTGTGCCAAGGTAAAAGTAAATGAGAACTGCCAATCCCTGTTTCATGCTGCCTCATTTCAGTGCTGTTCTGCATCTTTCAACAGAATGTGTTTCCTTGAACTCAGCTGTTGCTCTCCCAAACACTGGCAGCATCCTTCTGCAGTGGCAGAAGGACAGGGACATTGTGCAGCCTGAGGAAAATACCACAGCATGGGCTCTCAGCTTAATCTGCCCCAATACAGGCAGGAGCAGGGGTCAATGTCTATGCAGCTGTTTTATTTTATGGCTCTCATAAAACAAGTGATTTAGCCACAGATATTTCAGGGTTGTCTTTTTTGAGAGATCCTTACCATCCATCTTTTCCAGCTATGCATGGCAGAGTGAGTGGGGACCAAGATGCTGGCTGCCATTGCTACGTTCTGGGCACACTGACAAGCAAGTCTGGTATTGCTGAGGCCCAGACAGAGCTGAAGAAGAAGGTACTTCACACCCTTTGGGAGGAGGTGCTGCGATTCCCACTAACAGAGGAAGAGATGCCAGGAGGGACACTGACTCTCAGCCTGAGAAACTGCGACAAGTTCTCCAGGCACAGCATTGTGGGGGAACTCAAACTGAACCTTGCTGAAATGGAGGAATCCTTTGGGAAGGCTCAGTGGGAAAGACTAAAGAGCCCAGAGAAGGTATGGACTCAGTCTGTGTCAGTAGTTCAGAAACCCTAATGATTAAGAGTTTGGACAATAGAAGTCCTTTTCCTAGATGGCTGCATGTGGGTGGGTGGCTTTATTTGTTTGGAGCAGGTTTAGAGGGCTGATGTGTGCCTGCAGAGATCACTCAGCACAGCTCTGTGCTGGTCTGTAGCTCATCATATCAGAAGCCCTTCCATCTATTGCTCCCAGCCATTAATGTGTCACAACTCCCTCAACTCCTCCCCAATTACAAGACAATCTGACACTGGCATCTGTAATTCAAGTGCTATGTCTAGGAAAGGGTGAGCTTCTGAGAATTAGTGATACAGGACCAGAGTGACAAGAGCTGAAATATCAGAGTGTGCCTACAGAGCCCAGTGGAAGGACTCTGCAGAGCTGGGTGTGGATAGGGCATACGGTGGCACCCCAGGGAGCCTTAAGCTAGGAGTGAAATACATTGTTGGGACTGAAATGCTGGCCTGAAGGACACATTCTTACTGGAATCAACCCAGTGCTATTTGTTCTGGGAGATGTCAAAATATCATTCATTGCATTGTGCTGGTTTCCTTAAACATCAAAACCTTCCTTTCCTTCCTTATCCACATCTTGCCAGCTGCACAGACAGGGAAAATGGAGGGAAGGGTTCCAACAGCTCTTGAAGTGGGTTCAGGGGATGCTTCATGTGCACTAATTTCTTGCACATTTCCTCAGGAGCCTTTTCCCCGCCATGAACTAGGTTATTCTTCTAGCAGCAACAATTCACTTAACATGGCAGCAGGATGCTGCTACTGCTGCTGCTTGTTCATCACAAGTGGTACCTCTTGTAGTCTGCTGTGGCATGGCTGAGCAGTGCAAAACACCACCAGCACCATCACTAAGCACGATGAAATAAATTACTGCCTGTCACCATCAGGGGTGAGGGCTCTTCACTGAGCTGGCCACAGACACAGAGTACAGAGTTAGCATTTCTGGTTTCCAATAGTGCTGATTTATCTGATAACCACTTGAATACTAACTGGACTGTCCACAGTAAAAAAACATCTGTCAGGGACAGAGGCAGCAGAAACAAATGGGTAGTCCGAATGAGTTTAATAAACTTCAAGCACGAGACTGCATATTTGTCTAAGAGCTGTAACTCTCCCCCTCTCCCTCCATTCTGAAGCATCTGCTTTTTTAGCAATACCCAAGGAACAGCCTGTTCACAGCAATGATAAGTTGTTACTCCAGTGCACCTGATGGAGTCCTGATATATTGGGCATTCTGCCTTGGTCCAGCTGCACAACCACACACAGAAACAGGACAGCATTCACTTCTTCTCCAGGCTGACAGCACAAGGTTAACACCAGAAGTACTGCTGAACAGTGCCCCAGTTTGAGCTGAGGATGTGCAGTGAAAGCTGAATTTGCGTCATCTGGGACCTGAGAGAGCCAACCATTGCACAGATAGCTTATGTATACAGATCCTGAATCATTCATTGAGAACCAGAGAGGGAGGGAGTGAGGAAGAGCTGATCAAAAAAGAGGAGCTATTTTTGACAGCATTCATCCAGGAACAAAGTTACTGAGCTTTGTCGAAAGTGTGACATTTCCTTGAAATGTCAGGAAGGGCAGAAATTTCGTTCTTACCTTCCCAGTAATTCTCCCCCACACAAGGGAAGGAGCTCAGAGCAGAGCTTACAGCTAACCAGGTAGTGCAATTAGCATTCAGGAATTCATTGAGTCCCATGAGCAATGCAAAGCGTAGATACTGTAGACTGATATCCTTATCTTGTCTTCCTTCCCTCCCACTGCTTTGCTAATGACAGTGATGATAGTGGGTTGATGATAGTGTGTCTTTGCCTAGCAACTTCCCTTTTGTGATTTCGTGGTGCCCTGCACGTAATTCATTGATGACCCCTTGATGCTTTTTATCCATATTGCATAGAAAGAAAGACTGAAGCTCTGATGGTTGTATGGATTTGCAGGATTGTAGCACAAAGTGTAGGTTATGGATTTAATAGAAAAAAGGAAACAAAACAAAGCCCAGAAGGGGGAAGGAAAAGTACCTCTGGTTTGGTCTGTTCACGCAAAACTCCAGCAGAGACCAGCCATTGTAGGTTTTGTTTTCATGTGGATACAGGCTGGCCAAAAATTTGATTAGCTCACTAGGAGCTAGAAAATCATAAGTACAAGATGTGATCTGAGTACAATGTGTGTGTTTGTGTGTGTGTGCACATCTACAGAGCCCCACCCCCTCCCAATCTCCACTGCATGTCTGTGCCTGGAGCTACAGGAACCAAATTCTAGGCAAGAGCTATAGAATGGGACCTGCTGAGATGTACTGGGGATAAATAAACAAAAGCAGCTTATGACATGCCTAAACTCTGGGTTTGCATTGAGGTGGTGTTTGGGTTTGTCCCTCGGTGTACAATTCTTTTGTAGCGGGCATACAGGCATTTGAAACTGCGTCTTTTTATGTGTGGGCTTTTTTAAGGCTCACTTAAATTTAAGACAGGATTTGTGTAAGTGAAATGCATGTGAGCCCTTCATTGCTACCTGAGTGCATGAAAAAAAGATTCACTTGGGCTGACTTAGGGTTGAATTTCAGGCTTCCTTGCTAATGGCCTCCTACCTGATTTGTGCAGGACAAATTAGTCATTCGAACCAGACAGCGATGACAGCCGTGCTTTCTGGAGAGTCAGTCAGCTCATGGGGAGCATACAGGGGCCTGTCCTTGCCTGTTTTGAGTAACTGGTTGAAAACTGAACTTGAAATATTTATGGCTCGCTTAGTAACGATGCTGCAGAGCACAGAAATGGCCTGGAGAAGGGCTGTCTGTCCTCGAGGATGTAGAACATGCTAAGGAGCCCAAAATGAGTCTGCTGAATTGACATTGGCTTTTTGGGACTCTTCTGGGTCATTAATCTCACACTAAACCAGATTTCTGTCACAAGTTCCCAGTCACTGAGAGAATAACTGCTCCCTTCTTGTCCCTTGCCATGGGCTGTCAGCTCTGCACACAATGGTGTGGGATTTCTCTCCTTCCCTGCTGGCTCCCGAGAAGGAAATGGCATTACTCTCCCAGGGGAGAGCAGTGGTGGTGTGACTGTGTCCCTAGGCTTCCCCACCAAGGGCTGCTTGTCCAGGGCAAATGGAAGTAAGGGGAAAGGGAAAGGGAAAGGGAAAGGGAAAGGGAAAGGGAAAGGGAAAGGAAGTCTCCCACAGGGGCAGCAGGGACAGCTGCTCACAGTCCTGATGGAAGACTAATGTACTGTGCCCAGCTTGTGGAGGATTTCAGCTTGGCTGGGTTTTTTCTCATACCAAATAGGGTGTCAGAGAAGGTGTAGCTCCAGCTCCAGGTCAGACTCAGCCCCAAGCATCACCCCTGCTTTCCCAGGGAGCACTACACTCCTGCTGGGCAGTGCAGGCTGGAGGCTGAGTCCAGTCAGAGCCTTCTGGGAAATGGAGCACCTGAAACCAAAAGTGAATTATGAAAAGCAGTAAAGGGGGTAGTGGACATAAATACAGGGCAGCTAGGTGGTCTCTCAAAGTAGGAATATCTGACTGTTTGCATTGCATGTCAGCCCCCAGATCTTCTTCTGACTAAATATTCCACTACAAGGTGACATCAGGAAGCAGTTACTGTCCAGTGACATAAGGATTCAGTAACTCACATTATTGGAGCCTTATGAGTGGAGGAGCCTCTCAGGCATATTTGCCAGGTTTATTCTCATCCAGCATAACTGGAAAGATCTCCTGTACAAAGATAGAGAGACAACCTGGTTGGTTCATGACCTTCCACCCATCAGTCTTCTACTGTTGTTTTCCTAATGTTCTGGCCAAGATTATATAAAAAATTAACCCTTTCTGTGTCTCCATTTCCAGGAGCCATCCACGGGCCATGGGGAAGTTCTGCTCTCTATCAGCTACCTGCCAGCAGCTAATCGCCTGCTGGTGGTGATTATTAAGGCAAAAAACCTCCATTCCAAGCAGCTGAAAGATCTACTTGGCAGTGGTGAGTGTAATAGCAAGGACACAGAGACTGTTGTTTCTGCTGTTATGTAAATCTATAAAGAAAGCGGGAAGGGTGATTTTTGGCATGAAAAATTTAGATGTCTGGATTATAAAGCCAAAGAGATTTGAATCATTTCTAAAAAGTGAAAACCAAATACCCCTGTAATCAATATTTCTTATGTGCTCTCTCTCAGTCTGATGTCACCGGCATAAATTCTCTTGCATTTTTGGGTGCAGATTCAGGCATCACAATATAAAAAAATTAAGGTATTAGAGAGTGTCCAAAGGAGGCCCATAAGGATGGAGAAGGGTCTGGAGGGGAAGCCTTACGAAGAGTGGCTGAGGTGACTTGCTCTGTCCAGCCTGGAGAAGAGACTGAGGGGAAAGCTCATGGTGGTCTTCAGCATCCTCACAAGGGGAAGTCGAGGGGCAGGCACTGATCTCTTCTCTGTCATGACCAGGGACAAGACTCAAGGAAACAGCATGAAGCTGAGTCAGGGAAGGTTTAGGCTGGATAAAGGGTTCTTCCCCCAGAGAGTGGCTGGGCACTGGAACAGGCTCCCCAGGGAAGTGGTCACAGCACCAGCCTGACGGAGTTCAAGAAACGTTTGGACAATGCTCTTGGGCACATGGTGTGATTTTTGGGGTGTCCTGTGCAGGGCCAGGGGTGGGACTCAATGATACTGATGGGTCCCTTCCAACTCAGCATATTCTAGTCTAGTCTAGTCTAGTCTAGTCTATGTGTTGCATGCTCATTAATACGGTGTCTCTCTCCACTCCCTATACAGATGTTTCTGTCAAGGTGACACTGAGGCATCAGTCACTGAAGCTGAAGAAGAAGCAGACCAAACGTGCAAAACACAAGATCAACCCTGTGTGGAACGAGATGATCATGTTTGAGGTGCCTCATGAGCTCCTGCGCGCCTCCAGCGTGGAGCTGGAAATGCTGAGCCAGGATGGAGCTGGCCAGAGCCATGTGCTCGGCAAGTGCAGTCTGGGCTTACATGTCACAGGCACAGAGAGGAACCACTGGGAAGAAATGCTGAGGAACCCCAGGAAACAGATAGCCATGTGGCACCAGCTCCACATGTAAGCTCATCATGATTACTGACAAGATTCCCACCAGGCCTCAGAGCCTGGGGGAGTAAGCTGGATTTCACCTTCCACCTTCACCTCCATGAAGTTGCTCAGCACAGCACTCTTACTACACCACCCTTCTCTGATTTTCCTGCCCATTCTAGCCCAGGGAACTGTCTGGAAAATGTATTTAAAGGACAATCTCTCACCTAATCAAGTGGTTGTCTAAAACAAGGGGTTTGGCTGCCTGGATGGTTTGAATTAATTTTATTTGCCTGCCCACTGTCACTTCTGAGAGGTCCCTGTTTCTGCAGATAAGCAGAGGGAGTGAAGAAGACAAAGTTATCATGGAAATGTAAGCCCTTCATTGGCATCTAGCACTGTCACCCAAGTCTCCTGATGAGTGCTGGCTCTGTAACCACAAACACACAACTGTTTTACCAATCCCTGCTTTTCATAATACTCTACAAGACTGAGAAATGAAGATCACAGTGCTGTCATGGCAGGCACAAAGAATCAGTATGAAAGAGAGAGGGAAGCCAAAGTGCAGTAAATGGATACCCAGAAAAAGATACAGAACTAAGGAAGAAGAAAGGGTGAGACAGTCAACACCCTCATCCGGTGCAGCCTTTGAAGCAAACACTGCCGAGTGAGAAGCCAAACACCTTCCTTTACTTTTGTTTCCTGGAGAGCTTGATGCCTTGTATTTAAGATTAATGAAAACTGCTGAAAGTATGAATGTTTCAGGATCCTTCAGCAGAATCTAAATGTATCTTCTATCTTTCTTATGGTGTCATCCAGGAGGACTCTAAATATGGACAAAAAGTTATTGTTGATGTTACTGCCAAAAACTTGGACCAAATCTTTGTTTACTGCCATCTTTTCTGTTTGGGTTTTTCCCAAGTTTCAAATATGCTAATTATATTCCAGGCAACATCTAAAATTAGGCAAAACAAGTGGGAACATTCCATACCTTAGCAGCTGATAGATGGTTTTGGTTTGACAGTTAACTATTGCACTCGAATACTCATACCAGCATTATTCAAAGGCAACCCTTATTAACTGCCATGTATTTCATCACTTCCAGACAGAAGGAATTCACCAACCAGACATACTCTCTGGGGCTTGTTTTTCATGTGCACTTTCAAGATCTGATGTGGCTTAAATGTTACTTTTGACTGTCCTTTTTTTTTTGTGTCTAGATTGTCTGAAAGTCTGGCATTGGCAGTGATGATGTCATGACCCCATAAGCACACTGCTTGTCCTACTACATTTTTTCAAGTAGTAGACACAACTTCAAGGGACTTCCATGGGGACAAGGCATCCAAAAATCTGAAAACAGAACCATATAATTTGTAGCCTTGAAAATGTCAGAGGACTTCATATTTGCAGGGTCAGCTTGCCCCTTGTTTAAATCAAAATATTAAGCTAAGCTTTAACTAGTATCCATCCCATTCTGATGGTGCAGTCAAATAAGCCTAGCAGCTTGTCAAGGGAAGGCTGCCATCCTGTTGGCAAGGGGAAAACACCAGAACCAGTGAAAATTAGCCAAAGCACCAGGCACAATGGGTTATGAGCAGAGAAATGAAGTCCAGCTGGAAGTTATTAACTAGTGGTGACTGGGGCTGGTTGTAAGACTGACACCATTTAACACCTTCATAAATGACCTAGATAGTGGGGCAAAGCATGGCTTCATCAGGTTTGTAGATGAAGCAAAACTGGGAGTAGTGATTGATACACAAGGCAGTTGTGCTGACATTCAGAGAGATGCTGAGAGGCTGGAGAAGTGGGCTAACAGGAGCCTCCTGAAATTCAACAAGGAGAAGTGGAAAGTCCTGCACGTGAGGAAGAACAACCCCTTGCAGCAGTACAGGGGTGAGGGCCGACCATCTGTAAAGGAGCTTTCAAAAAAGGACTTGGGTGTCCTGGTGGACACCAAGTTGAACATGAGCCAGCAGGGTGGTCTTGCAGCAGAGAAGGACAACGGTGCCTTGTGCTGCATTAGGACAAGCAATGCCAGCAGGTCAAAGGGGGGTGATCCTTCCTTTCTACTCAGTGCCCTCTACTGGTGAGGGCACTTCTGGAGTGCTGCGTCTGTTGCTGGGCTCCTCAGTGCAAGAAAGATATGGAGTTTCTGGAAAGAGTGCAGCAAATGGCCATGAAAACATTTAAGGGACTGGAGCATCTTCTGTAAGAGGAGAGGCTGAGAGAGCTGGAACTGGTTAGATCAATGTGTACAGATACCTGACCTGGGAGAGGACAAAAGAAGATGGACATAGACTCTTGTAAGTGGTGTCCAGTGCCAGGACAAGAGTCAAGGGCACAAGTTTAAATGTAGGAAATTCCATTTGAACACATGAAAAATACCAAGAAAAAAACCCTTTTTTTTTTACTGTGAGGATAATCAAACACTGGAACAAGTTGGCAGGAGAGGATGTTGGGGGTCCCCATGCTTGGAGACAGTGAAAATTTGATGTGATACAGCGTGAACAACCTCTTCTAGATTATCCCACTTTGAGCAGGGGTGAGTTTGGACAATATGATCTCCAGAGGCTCTTTTTATTCTCAGCAATGCTATGATTCTATGAATATACTGACAAGGTTGATGCACACTAAAAACTGTTCTCTTTACACTACTATTTCCTTTGTGGGTGGTGTAGCCAGGAGTTACGGGATTATTTTGAAGAGAGCAATAAAATCAGCTTTAAGCAACCAGACATACAGAAAAGCTAAGTATGCCCATGAATCTTACACCCAATATTTTAATCTCTGATGTTGATCCATTGGCTAGAGGGCAAGTAAACAAAAAAGAAAACTGGTTTCTTGTTTTGCTCTATGGAGTTTTCTATGGAGCTCTATGCTCTATGGAGTTTTTTATTTTACTAACAAAAAGCTGTAGGATACTGTGAGTAAACTGAACACAGGGGTCTAGTTGATAGTGAATTCTTAATGCTTACTGTGATCCTGATTCACCTGTAGATATACCTATAGGTTTGGAATAATTATGTTCATATAAGGGCAGAATTTATTGGAATGTTGGCCTAGTCCACATATAGGTTCCAGGCAGCACTGTGATTTTTTGGGGGATAATAATAAGAAGGATAACTTCACGGTGTGATGCTATTTGGCTGGCACTGGAAAGCCTGAAGGCCCAAATATTTGCCCTGCTGCCAAGTCCTCTAGTTCTGCATCCTGCTTGTTTCACTGAGCCTTTTATAACATCTTGATGACTGATTGTAAACAGCATTATCTGTCTGTGCCCTGGTGATTCTGGCACACCCTGTAATAGAGATCAGTCCTATGGCATTTAAAAGCATAGATCCTCAGAATCTGACTTAGCTATGGCAAAACAAAGTCCTCTTTCACAGCAGAAAAATACGTGTATACACACTACTTAACCACAAATCTGCCTTAGGAGCAAAGTGGTGCCATCAGTGTTAATGAATGGCATTGTTTCCTCCTTTGTTGCAGTGGGATTTAATGGGAAAGGGAGGAAGAGTGAAAATGCATACATCTTTCCCGGCTGGATTATTCTTGTTGTCTGGCATTTTAGCCTGGAAAGAATGCTCCTTGCCATCAGCACAGCTTGAACAAAGGCTGCCAGGTGTCCCTGGGAGGAGGCAGCCGCTCGCCGGGGCTGACAGCGGGCACGTAAAGGGGACAAGGAATGCTGTGTACGTGTGGTACCCGAGGGGCAGGGACGCCCAGCCCGGCCTTTTGAACTCTGCTAACAGGAGCTGTGTCATCGCATTCCAGCGTCTGCCCAGGCCCTGCCCTCATCCCTCCGAATAGCCTGTGCAGCAATACCTGTGTGTCCCTGAGCCTCAGCACCCCAAGGGATGAGATGCTAAACCGTCCCAGCAGACAAATGGCTGGGAACGGTTGTGGTAGGTGACAATGTCATGAAGATAAATCCGAAGTATTTGGAAATGCTATTGTATCAACCAGCTTCAGCAACTCGAGCTGTCAAAGTATCACCAAAATGCAATAAGGATGGAGCCAGACAGACCCACGGCTTTCAGCTCCTGAGGCTGAAAATGTAGGAGCATCATCAAACACCACTTTATATTAAATTAAAGGATGCTGCTTATAAATTGCATCATAAGAGAAGAGGCAAAAAAACCCCAGTTATGGCAATTAATGTTCCTAAGCTATATGTGTGACCAAAAGCAGCCACAAGAGTCCCCATGGGCTAGTAAGTGGTTGGACTGATTATTTTGCCTGCTATAACCATTAACACGAAGAAGCTGGAAGCTGAGATACTGTAGGGAGGAGGGAGGAAAGAAAAAAAAAAAGATGGTGTGGGGCAGTCTACCTGGTCAGAATGAATGATCCTTTTCAATAAAGGCTGTGAGTTTAAGGACAGAGATTCACAGTCCCTCATCCAGTGAGAAAACCCAAACTACCTGATTACTGTAAAATAGCCTGAGAAATGCAGCTCCCATATTGTACCCAGCTTTGCCTGGGAAAGGTGGTCTCCTGATGTGGCCTCTGCTCAGAGGAGGGGACTGAGAGGCCAGAGGAAATGACCTGTGACTACATCAAGGAGTTCCTCTGTTAAAATATAGACTGTAGCCATATGTTGTTTTGCCTCAACCTGCCCTCAGAGCTAGATCTTCCTCCCCAAAAATTATCTAGTTTGATTTTAAGCAATTTGTCCTGGAGTAGAAGGATTAATAAGCACAAATCATCAATAATCACTAAAATATCTGGAATATTTTAGACTCATTACTACCCTCAGCACCCTTCCCCAGTTGTAAGGGGAGTGGTTATAGCTGGTGTCCTGTAAGGGTAACATTTTTTCAGTGCAGAGTTTTCCCCTGAATTGTTGTGCCAAATATCCTTGCATGGTGATAAGAAATATGTTCGCTTTGCAAAGAGGTAAGGTAATACATCAGAAGAGGTAATACATCAGAAAGTAATGGAAAATTCCCTTCAACAGGACTGGGAAAAATTTCAGGCTCAACTATTCTCCCAGGTACTGATGGGCTTTCAACACCTTGAACAGCTGTACATTGCATTTTGCTACCATCTGTCATCAGTATTATCTGGCAGTAGCATCCAAAACCACTCTTCTTTTTTTTTTTTTTTTTCCAAAATGAAGTAGGCTGTAGTTTGGGCTATAGAAATACAGCCCAAGGTTTGCCCAAATTTTCCTGATATCTAAGATGAGTTGACTACAATGACATTTAATAAGAGCTGGAAGCTAAAGTGGCTTGGACCATGCTTCTTGCACTCTTTTGAAGGTCAGTTTGACGTCTGATTGAATTGAAGGACAGAGCTTTGACAGCATTTTTATATGTTTCAGAATTTAACTAGGTATTAAAACGTATTTCGTTCATTTGTTGAAAGATAAGCATGATGAGTAAATAGTAACACTTGACACTTCATATTATTTCTTCTGTTTTCAATATGCACAAGATTAGTAGCAAAGTGAAATAGTGATTTGTGGCCTCCAGCATGAGGGGGCTCTTCTGCTTACTTGGTCCTTTAGTGTCCTGGTGTGTTTATTGTCCAGAGCCAGAAATTGTTTGCCAAGACTCTATATTGTTCTCACAATCCAAAGCACAAAAACAGAGCATGATGCTCAGCCATTGTGTCTAATACTACAGCACAACATGTAAAACACTGCAAGTAAATAATTCCAAGCTGTACCGACACTGTGTCTGCATTGTTTACTCTACAGTAAGTCCCCTCTGCTTGCAGCTCATGTCAGGGGCATAGAGTGCTGGCATGAGTCAACAGAAGATGCTCTGAAGGGTGTCATCAAGGGATGGGTGTACCATGAGAAGGGGAGCAGTCAGCAATAGAGTCCTGTCCTGGGCAAGCACAGGAAATCTATTGGCTTTTTCATCAAGGTGGCGGCTAAACAAAGCTCTAAAGGCTTTCCAGCAGCTGCAAGGAGGTCAGAGAATGGGAGCTGGGAACCAGGTTCTTCCCAGATACTGCTTCCATCTCTGAAACAAAATTAAGAAGCTAATTTAGATTTTTTTTTATTTTGTTTTTTGCCAATCTCAGTACTTTCAAGTTGGTGTTGATGATACTCTGTAAACCATGCATTCGTAAGGAGGAAAACATACTTGGCTGACCTAATACCATCACCAGAATTAGCTGGTTCCTAACAAGACACACAGATCAAAACCTGCAGATAAAAGTAAAAGAAAACAGATTTTTGGAGCAGGAGTGGGAAGTATTTACCTCACTGACAGTTTGGGGGCACTCTCACCCATCACAGTCAGTGTTAAAGCACAAGGAGAAAAAACAAAGCCAGTCTGCAGAGCCCCAGGCTGTTGCTGGCTTCACAAAGAGGGGTGCCTGTCAGCTGCACAGCGAGGATGATGACACTGAAGATTTTGCTGTAGAGATGAAGGAAAAAGCTGTATTTTTGCTGCACAGTGAGTTGAACATGGGTGGTGTGTTTGCCAGGGACAATCCTTCCTGCCTGGGGGATTCACACAGGGCTACCCAGCAATTCCCAGCTCAGTGTATTGAAAAGCAGCAATAACTGCCACAGAACCATTCTTCTCTTAACCCTGCTGTTCATTGTCACTCCAGATTTATTAGAAGCATTTTTCCCCCTACGGTATTTAAAAATCAAACTGGGACTGTCCTGTAATCCTCTGCCTGCCAAGAGAGAGGAGCACCTAATCCAGCAGCTATGTCACTGCCATTGCCAGTGCTAGTCCTGAAGGTCTGCAGCTGGTTCCTCCACTTCCCTGAACCCTTAGTGATCACTAAATGTGGAATACACCCAGCGAGGAGAGGGCTCCAAGGTGCCCCAGAGAAAGCAGGTCACACCTAAAACCAACACACACTCAGTTCTCCAGACAGCTCTCCTGAACACCACAAAGCGCAGTGGTGGTCTGGAGTGCAGCTCTGCAACCCCTAACCCTCTGTTGCACAAGGCTCCACACCCCAGCCCTGGCACCTCTGCGAGGCTCTCCCACCCCTGCATGCCTCCAGAGGTACCAATCAGTGTCCCCAGGAACAGGGTGTCTGGCAGCCATGCAGACAGCACACTTGTTTTTCTCCTTGATCAAAACAACTTCAAACAGGGGACTTCAGAGAGTCAAAAAGTCTAGCTAGCACATATGCTGTGCTGTGGGAGCCTTTGATTATCCTGCAGATATTTTTAGAGCCATATGTAAATGAGCTGTGGCTCCATTCGTGTGGCGTATGGTGACAGCTCTGCCAGAAACAGCCTCTGGTCCCCGTGCCCACTGCTCTGTGCCACTGCAGAGCTGCACCTGGCACTGCCCAGACACCTGCCTCTGCCCTGTGATTTAAACATCTTGGGGGGCACCTGTTTAAACCCACCCATGTGTTCAGCTGCCTGTGCTTTTCCTTCTGCCTCAGGAGAGCCAGATAGGGAAGACAGGCCCCAGGAAGCACTGCAAACCTCCTCTGGTTATGCCTGCAAGCTCTTGGCATCATAGGCTCCACACCTCCTGCTTCCAGGAAGAAACATGTTCGGTTTTTTTGCTAAATGAAGTTTCTAGCGCCAGCTGCTAACAACAGCCATCTCCACAGAGCATATCCAGGTCACCAGCACAGCTGGGGAAGTGCGTGTCAGGCTTTAATGCCATGACAACCATCGCACAGGAATTTTTCAATTTCCTTTTCACTCATATTGACATGAGAATCAGTGGTCCTAAAAATGAAGGGCACCTTTAGCCCTAGATCAGATGAATTTGTGCAAGCTTCTCTTCCTGACAAAAGCTCACATCGTGCAATTTGCTTGAAGGGATCTTGCTTTCAAGTCCTTGGCTTGAAGTTACCAGCAAGGAGGCTGATCACTGCCAAGGGTGACTAACAAGAGTCCACAGCACAAAACTGCCTGTAGGAAATGAATTACAATGCAGCAATGCATTTCACAAGCAGCTCTGACTCTTTACACATGGTTGAGCTGCTGAAAGAGAAGCATTGTCCTGCTTTCCTGCTGTCAATTGACCAGCAAAGGCAAAAACCCCAGAGATGAGGTTTTCACTGCTGACTGACAAGTGCCCAGGCAACCCAACTGAAGCTAAGCCCTGACAACCACCAGGATTTTCTGGGCTTGCTTACTGCTCAAAAATAAGCAATTTTAAATCACTACAGTGAAAGCTGCCAGAAAATGACGAACTGTGTGTAATATGTGGACTGCTCGATGAAGAGGACTTCAAGGAAGTCAGTAAAACAACCTTTCCTGTTGGACCTATTGGATGACTAATTTGGGGCTATTTGCACTTCTCAGCCTAGAAACTGCCATTCCCTTCTAGCCCCTGTGGCTACTCTCCCTTAAAATCTGAAGGCATTCACTCTGAAAACAAAACTTTTGCACAGCCCTTCACCTATGGGGATTGATGGGTCTACATGCACACTTCCCCTGGGCCCAGAGCCCCCTCTAAGCCCAGACCTCACTCAAAGCCAGAATTTCCACCCAAATTTCCCTTCCTTTGCAAGGACTGGCAAGTGGTGTGGCACTGGCAGCCTGCAACCGGAACAGTCTCCAGAGCAACACAGCTGGGCATCAGGTTAGAGCCCAAGATTAGGAGCACCCACATAACTGTGGAGCCCCAATAGGGAACAAACCCTTTTTCATACCATAAGTACCCATTGCATTAAACCTTTTGCTAGAGGGGTAAACTGCTCACCCACTGCATCTAACACTTGGTTATCCACTGGTATCCATTCCCAGGACCAATTGGAAAACTGTGATTCCTTCAGACCTGATTAAAGAGCCAGTCCTGCTGACGCTTCCATCCCTACATACTGAAGCTCAGCAATACTATCAGTATCAACACTCACAATATGCAGTGCCACACCCAGGATCCACACCGTCAGCTGCACAGCTTGCTCCTGCGTTTTCTGCTTCCCTCCACTGCCACATGGACACATTTACAGCTGAGCAAGCAACTGTTTGTGCTGGAAGGGCTTTGTTTGCTGCCTGTGTTTCTCTGCAGCTATAGCTGCCACCCAGGGATGGACTAAACCTCTGCAATGTTGTCCCTGCTCACGCTGCCATGCAAACCTGAGCCACAGTGAAGGAAGGATGATCTGTAGTCCCTGTGGTGCCTTTGCTGCGAGGTATATCCCCAGCAGCAGCCAGAGTCAGCCCACAGAGGCAATGTTTTCAGCTGTTTGGTCAGCAAACACAACCCACAGCCCAGGGCTAATCCATGGACACATGTACTTATTTCAGAGGTTGGCTCTCTTGCCCACAATGATTTAGCAGATGTAAGACCCTCCATGTACAAAATTACTCTTATTACTCTGAACTGTTTTAAAAGTTGTGCCTTTAGTTAACCAACTGCAAGCCCAGTGTCAAAGAAGAAGAATCCAAAGTTAAGTCAGCCCTCTCTTCTAAGGATAGAAGCCCAGCTTCCCCTGGATTTACAGCATTTAGAGCTCAGGAAGTCTCTCCATCCTTCAAACAAAACCAGGCACATACGTGAAGTTTTGTCAATGCACATTACAAGCCCAGCCCACCACACCAAAGCCAACGATAATGGCACTGTACCTGACTAGAAAGGGAGTGCAGAGCCTCAAGGGCACCCACTGCATCCCTACCCAAAATAGCATGTGCTGACACAGCTGTGCCAGTGCTGACCCAGAGCAGCCCTGGGCTGCTGGGAGGTGCCAGCTCCTGGTCTGCCTGCTGCAGCCTTGGCACAGCACCGGGATAAACCAGCCCGTGGGGAAACGATGCAGCTCCATCACAGGACATGCTGGACCTGCTCACCAAGGTGAGGACGTCGAGGGGCTGCAGTGATACTCAGCATGTCAGGGAGCCAGTCACTCAGGAAGGAGAACTACCAGCATCTCAGGGGGCTGCAACTGACCCTTCCGGATTAATCAGCACTGGATCTGCTCCTTACATTCCTGAGCCGGGGGAAACGGGAGTGCATCAGCTTAGATGACCTTGATCTAGGAAAATGACATTAATCTCCAAGAACAATTTAAAGAATTAGCAACCCAACTTGATAAATTTAATTTTTTTTTTTTTATTAACAATCATTTTACATTACAAGGATAATATGACAAAAGGAAAGTTCTCGTGTACATACTATGATATATCAACATAGCTCTATTCGTATCCAGTGTCCTAGGTCCTTTCACACAGGTACTATAAAGCATAGTCTGTAAAGTAATAACATTTTAATGTCTCCAAAAGAGTGATATTAACATATTAATACATATGTAGTAATAGACATCTAGATATTTTTCTCTCATTTCATATGTGTGTGTGGTGGGTGAGTGGGTGGGTGAAAGATAGCTTGAAACAGTTCAGCAGGGTTGTGCTTGGATGTGGACACGGAGAGGTTCAAGACAAAACCTCGTTTTCTGGAAGTAGAAATGCATTTTTGCTAACTGTCGGGTGAGTCTATGAGGATGCCATGACTGGCAGAAAACTCCGTAGCCCTCCTGTAGCATTTGGGACATTACAGCATATGAGACATGGTTCCCCCGTGTAGCCCAGCGAGCTTATTCGACATGAGGTGCAGTGCATGGGAGCCCCTCGCCGGGCGGCAGCACCACCAGCAGGGCAGGTGGGAGGCGAGGCCGCCGGCTGGGCTTACGCGAGTGTCAGTGGCATCGGAAGGAGGCGGCTGGGAGTGAGAAAACTGTCTCTGAGGTTTGTGAGGAACAGGTGCCGAGAGCTCCCCACCGGTGCCGCGTGGCTGAGGGGCTGCGGCAGAGCAGGGAGCCGCCGCCGGGCAGGGACGGCTGAGGTGGATTACCAGTTGTGTGGAGGAGAGAGGCCTGGGAGAGGGCACTGAGGTGTGTGACAGGGCTTGGGGGCAGCTTGCACAGCGTCTGCTCATGCAATACCAGTGTAACGAGCCATTCGGACGTCGGAATTACCACTCACCCTCCTCCCGACCAAAGCCAACAAATAAAACAAACGGCAAGGAGTGCAGTGATTGCCAGGCCTGGTGCGGAGCTGCAAAGGCAAACCTTCATGCTTTCCCTCAAACCCTTGTGGGGAAGCAGCTCGCTGACTGACCACCTGCTGCCAGACTGGCTAGAGGCACCTCTCAGGTCCTCTCAGGTGTCAGCCAAAGGCTTCAGGATGCAGCAGGGCCAGTGTCCTATGAGTGGCTGTGTGAAGGGAGGGATGGAGGGATGAGACAGCTGTCCATCCCACAGGCATCAGCAGATATTCAGGGAGGGCTGATCCACTGCCCAGATCCACCCCCATCCCAGCACGGAAATGCTGGTCGTGGGAAAACAGGTGTCTCTTTTCATGGGCAGGGTAAGAGGGCTGCACCCTTTGGTGCTTCAGCCTGGCAAGGTCCGAACGCTGTATGCTGGGGCCCAAAGGCACACATGCGACACTGACCATGTCTTCCATACTATCACATCATTCCCTTTCCTCCAGAAAGCCTCCCTGGGCCCCTGGCCAGGCAGGCTGCTTGTGGGCTGAGGAGCGGCTGTGAGACCTGAGGGAGCGGAGTGGCTCCTGCAGCAGAACAGCGGCCAGCCTGACCCAAGAGAGCTGAATGTGCCTTCCCAATGGGGATCGCACGCTCTCATCCTTATCACTCCGACTTCACGGTTCCTTCTCGTTTGCACTGTTCCAGCTCCATACACCATCCCTGCCACCTCCAGCTGTGTGGCTGTAACCCTTCCTACACTCAGTAACGCCCTGGCTCTCCTGCTGCCTTTATCCCAGCGCCACGGCTGTATCGCTGACCGATGCTCGCAAGCGCACCCACGCTCTCGCTAGTGCCGCATGAGTGCTGGCCAGCGCAGGGTCTCCCTGGCAGTGTGCCAGTGACTGCTGAGGAGCGTCAGGCAGAACAGCAAAAAGCCACGTTTCCATGGCACCAGTGCCAACAGCTGCCAACCACGTACACGCAGAGAGACAAAAGTGCATATGAGGGTGGGATATGTATCTGTTCAAGTGCGAACACACAGGACCTCAGCAAGAGGCTTTCTTGGGAGGACACTCCAGCATTTTCCCCTACCAAGACATTCCCCTATTAAACAAACCTTATTTAGCACTTGGTTAACATGCCAGCAAGGAAACCCCTTGCCCTAAACACAGCCAAGCCCCTCTCCACAGAGTGCTATATATGTAAATGTAGGCCTCAGTGTATGGCTAAAACCATCCCAAAGTCCAAAGTCTTCAGTGTTACGTGCCTTGTGCTAGAACACAGGGCCAGCCTAACACAAGGGTGGTTGAGTCTATCTCTATATTATATCTTTATATCTATCGAAAACATAGAAATATATAAATATATAGGATTTCGTTTATAGATATATAAGCAAGTGATTTTAATCTTTTTACTGTGTGTATATGTACTGGGATGTGCGTATATACAATATATAGACCATATGCATATGTACTGTATACATACACTAGCTTACATGCACACACATCATACATGTCTCCAGGGGAGACAGGAATTGCATAGGCATTACTGCATTGGATACAATGGCTGGGGGATTAACGTACCATTTCTCTGCTTTTAAGACCTCTTTTGACAGGGCTGAGAGGGGAATCTGCAAAAGCAGAGGCTGTTGCTGCTTATTTGCAAGCCAGATGTCAGGGCACTGGTCAAACAAACAGCAATCCTCATGAGATAAGAAAGGAGGGGGACTCCAAAGACCCCACGGGCCATCTGGTTGAGTTTGTGCTGTGAGAAAGAGATGGACCGAGCCTGAATCATGTCTGAACAGTCATACCAGCAAAAGCGTGACCAGCACGGGGGACATCGCTGCAGGTGGCTCAAGATCCAAGGCAGACAACACATGAGGATCCTGCCCACCGCGTCCCCTCGCAGCCCCTGTAACTTCCGTGTGCTTTTGCTGGTATGGGAAGAGCTTTGGTCTCTTGTGAGGATTATCCTTGCTGAGGTGGGTCTCATGGCTGGAGGGCCTGGACCCCTGCAGACACTGGTTAGCCCTGCAGAAGGACATGTCTAAATGTGCTTCACAGATTTCTGCTTCACAGCAGGGTAAAAGAGGCAAGGAGCCTGAGCAAAAAGTGGGGAAGGGAAATTGGCAACCAAAAATCCCACGGGCTAGAAAAACAAACCCGAGGGTCTGGAGAAGCGTGCATTATTCACAGTCAGATGCCATAACTAAGATGCAGGGGAAGGAGGCAATAAAGAGCTCATCTGAGAAAAATGGAACCCTCTCTCTTTGCAGCCTAATGAGTTCAAGATGCCGTGAACAACACGTTCTAAACAACTCCTTGCGCTCTCTCAGCATAGCAGGAAAGGCATTGATTAAACCCAATGCATGGCAATCTTGGAGCCACAGAGGCCTCCCTCAGCACCCCGCTAAGCCCTCCCCATGTCTGCTGCTGCCACCAGGCTGGGCCCAGGTGAACAGGGCACACAAATGCACCTGCTTCTGGGAAAGGCTGGGGAAACCTGGGAAGCCAGGGGTGCTTCGCATTGGTATTCCTCCCTCCTCCCTATCTTGTCTATGCTGGTAGTCATGTTTCTGTCCACAGACTACCCATGAAAGTAAGAGCTACAGATCTGAGATGGGCAGGTAAACCTGGAGGGAAAGCTTGCAAAGCACCTACATTACCCTAGGACAAAGGCCAGGTTTATTTTCTGAAGTGCGGGTAACAGGGAATTGTGTTGGAGGAACTGGGCTGGGCTGGGCCAGCTGCTCTGCCAAGCTCTTGTCTATCCCCGTCACCAACATAAGGGGTCTCTGACCTTTCCCATCACGGGTATCCACAACATCCAGTGGCACTGAATCACCATTTGCAAGCAAAGTTACTTGCTAAAGAAACAAGTGCTCTGCCTGTGTCATCTGGCTGCTGGAGAAAAAACACCACAGGCTGCACATTTCACTACATTATTAGAAATAAGAGCTGCCGGTGAAAGGTATCACTGATGAGAGCAGGATTTGAAAGTGAACAAAAGGGAAGGAGTGACAAATTGGAAGAATAATTTTTGAACAGGCCTCCGGCAGCTCTTACCTTGCCATTTCCTCCCCAGTGGCAAAAGTTAGGAGGTTTGGATCAGGAGTTGTAAACAGGCCTCCCAGGCTGCTCAGCACAAGCCCTGGGGGAGCATTCCTCTCTCCAAAGGTGTCTGGAGAGTGTCCTGCAATGTTCCTTCCCTCCATGTGGGCCAGGCACTTTGATGGGCCTCTGTGCCAAGGAGCTTTTGCTACTGCAAACAGAAAGGCAGGTGATTTTTCCCCTCCACCCACGAAGAGCTATGGAGTTCTATGGATTCTATAATCTATGTTCACCTTGCCCATCTCCAGTCAGAAACTAATGGAGCAATTTTTCTATCTTCTTTATCTTTTTACATCTCCTCAAGTTTTAACGAGGGAGGAAGCCTGCCACCTCCCTGGCAGGCAGCAGCTCCATGAGCTTTGTGGCAGCATCCTGAGCAAAGCCAATTCACCGGGCCTGGAGAGCTATGAGCACCTTGTGAATAGAGGCCCCTACTTTAAGGTCAGGCAAACAACCACCTGAGTCCGCACAGCTGGCAGAGGGTTTCCAGTTTAATTTTTACTCCTCTGGATGAATGCATCAATTTGATCATATAATTTCTAAGGAAATACAGGAAAACATGAAAACAAAGCCATGCTTTTCATGCTTGCTAGGTGTGTCATATCAATGCCCCTGTGTTGCAACTGTGTGGTGCCCTGACCTAGCCTGTGACATTCCCATGAGGACCACAAGGAANAAGTTTAAAAAATAAAATAATATTATATATATATATATATATATTTATATAAATGAAAAGCTATCAACTAGCAGCAATGGTTCTAGAGATATCTTAGCACCAAGACCAAGGGCAGGGGATAACAGGAGAAAGGAAAGGTTCAGTGTTGCTGATACCACCATCATGTTTCCAAACAACACAGCTTGGCACAAAGCTCATCCCTCCAGGAAGTGAGAACGTGTTGGCTTGGACACCTTTTGGTCAACACGTCTCACTCCCACGATGGTCTGGTCAGGTTGGTGCTGTCCATGCCACATCAGCAGGGCAAGGCACTAGCATCTGTGGAGTTTTTGCACCTTTTTTGTTTGTATGGTGTTTTTTTTGGTTGGTTGGTTGGGGTTTTTTTATGAGTTTTTTTTTCTCTTTTCTAACCTGAAGTGATATTGTGTGGATGCCTGGAGCTTGTCTACTTTAAAAGAATAAAACAAAGAAGAGCCCCAAGCCCACAAAACAATCTCTTTGTGATGGAAGGTGCAAGTCCCCCACTCACATTTCAGCTGGACTCTGCATTCCTTCAAGAAAGGAAGAAATATTTCGCAGGAAGAAGCAGAGCATCCCTTCTTCCTGCTGTCATCAGTCTGCTGTGCTGTGGAACATGTTACCTTGGTCACAAGAGAATAAGTGAACCTTTGTAGGACATCACACATGAATATAATCCAAGATAATCTTGCATTGATAGCTCCTGCCACCAAACTGCAGCAGGTTTTTCTTTCAGTCATTCCAAACAAAACAAAACAAAACAAAACAAAAACCCCACAACAATCTAGGATTATAAAGACATAGTATAAATAATGTAAATTAGAATATAATTTTTTAAGCCTTTGAATCTCCGCCCAGAGGTGGCTCTTGACTCATTGGCCGTCTAGCTTCCACAGCAGCCCTGGTTTTGAATGAATAGTTGTATATATATATATATATTTATCTCATACAATATAAAAATATAAATGCAAAAATTTCCCCCTGCCTTCTCTATTTTGCTATTTTATAGTCTGCACATGACATCATGTTATAACATACATATGATAGACTGTACTATGGTTATCATAAAAGGAGCTGAAAGCCAAGTATTACTCTACAGCCCAAAAGGTAGGGAGAACTGAGATAGGTGTATCACAGTTTAGTGGAGGCATTTGTTTCTAAATCAGAATAAAAACACAAAATCATGCCCCCAGCCCTTCTCTCCTGTCAGTAATCTCTTGAGTGAAGAAAGCTTCCACTCAACTGAAGAGAACTGGGTGGAGCTGGGGGCAACATAAACACGCGGGATGCTCTGTCGGAAATCAGAAATCTGATGGTTGCAAACAAAAGGCTCAAATGGCTCAATAACTGGACTGAACAATGGAAAGAGAGGCAGAGATTGAAACCAAGGGGAAAACAAACAAACAAACAACCCCAAAACAAAACAAAACGAAACAAAAAACAACCCAGCAAACCGACAACACACATACAAAGGAAACTGCCGGGAGGATGAGGCTGACAAAGACCCGTTGTCTAGCTTATAGATTGTTAGGTTTGAACATGTAGAGTATGGCCCCAGCACATGCTTCTAAAGAATGAAATGTTGCCACCTACATTGCAGCTGCCATGGTTGGAGACACCAGTAAATGTCTAAACATTGTCTCAATCTTTAAAATTCTGCTTAGCTTCTATCAGACGCACATCGTCTTAACTTTTAAATTTTCAGTGTGGGTTTTTCCTTAATATAGATAATATATATATTTTATATAATATATCAAAGTTTAGAGTATAGATTAAAAAATTATCTGATCTGAGGCATTCCTTCCTAAATATCAGGGTAAAACTCAGAGCCGTGGTCCATGCTCTGCAACATCGGCTTCTGGTCAAGAGATGACATCCTGCTCAGCATTTCGGCTGAGAGCGCGTAACTATTGCCTGACTTTTCCTCGAACCAGCTATCGAGTGCCCTTTTGCAATCGAAGTTGGCAATGGGTGGCCCGTTAACAGCAATCGTCAACAGGTCACTGAGCTGCTCCAGCGTGAGCCGAGAGCGGTTGTTCTTGCGCACTCTCTGCAGGGCGGTACGCCCCTTCTCACAGCACGCCGAAGAGGTGGGAAGGACTTTGAGGATCTGAACTATTTTATTTAGGAGGGGAAATTTCTGTTTATATTTACAAATGTGACTGAGCAAGTCTTTAAAACCATTTTTGGTATAATAATCCACCTTGAGTTCTCGCCACTCCATCAGCAGACTCCCTCGGGTGTCCATTCCCTCTCTGCAAACCTCTCTGGAAAATGATGGGACTGTCTCCAGGTGTTCAAATATTTGTACCATATCTTCCTTCCCATAGCTCATGAGCTCATCAGTGCTTCTGGGCCAAGCTGCAAGGTCAAATACCTGACAGGCCTTCACAAATGTCCGGCTGCGGGAATCAAACCTTTGGGCTAGGATCACCTGGGTCTTCTGGCAGATCTTTTCTCTGATTGACTGGAATTTGGCTTCAGCCACCCGTAGATTTTTCACAGCAATGCCATTAAAGCTTTCACGGAAGTTTTCCTCAAACTCCTGCAAGTACTCCCCAGGGGAGTCTGCTAGCCGGCTGATCTCCTGGATGGCCTCCTCTATCTTATCATCCACCTGTGACACAAGAAGATACTCCCCTTGGAAGACATAGGCAAGGCGTGAAAGCACAGCAATCACATCCAGCAGGAAGTAGATGAGTTTAATCGACTGGTAGTCCATCAGGAACTGCAGGAGGGCCAAGGCAATGGCAGAAGCATCTGCCCTTTGGGTCTGGCCACTGACATCTTTGAGATGGGCCACAACCTCAAGGTAATCCTTGATCAGAGCATTGAGCACGTTCTGCTCCCCAATGATCCACTTCACTGCTCGAATGTCCCCCAGGAACTCGGTCTCCTCACACAGAGTGGCAGCAGTGACCCTTAACTCGCACATGAGTCGGGGAGAATAACGATAGAAACTGAGCAGTTGCTTCAAATTGTTTTCTAGCTCCTCCAGACATGGTAGTTCCTTCCCACTGATGGCATCCAAAATTTCCAAGTGGGGTCTGTGCACCATAAAGGGAAGGCAGAGAAGCCAGGGCAAGGTCTTTCTGATTGTCATGAACAAGTTGGCTCTCAGGCTGGCGGTAATGTTAGCACCATCAACTCCCAAACCAATAGTTGGCTTCTCATCCTGCAATCGTATTCCCAGGCTGGAAAAAGCCCGATCTAACGCTTGGAGGTAACTGTCTGTTGTAGAAAAGCCCAACTCCTGAAGAGACAGGAATTCAGTTGCTGGAGGCCCATCGCTGCTCGTGTACTGCACATAGACCGCAACCGTATCTGCAAGCAAGTCATCACTCTGCCCATCCAGAATGATGCTGAGGAAGGGAGACTGCCGGATGCGTTCAACCAGGTCCTCTCGGAGAGCCCGGGCAATATGGTGAATTAAGATCTGGCAGTCTCCTTCATTCATGTACTGATCCACCACCTTGAGCTCACACTTTCTCAGTAGTTCCGCCAGAGGCCGAAAGTCATAGTAAGGCCTACCCTCCAGGGCCAGGTGGTAGGCTGTATTGAAGAGCAGGGTCATATTTCGGCACATCTCTTCTGTCTTCTCTGGGTGCATCCTGAGCTTGTAAAGCTGCAGGCACTTCTTGTGGAGGTTGCTCTGGCTGTGAAGCTTTATCGTGTGTATCTTGAACTGCTTAGAGCCAATGATGAAGGCTGAAGTCCGCGAGGATTGCACTGTGTACTGCCTACAGACGTGGCACCACATCTCATTCAATGTCGGGGAGTACCGCAGAAACCAAAACTTTTTAAGCCACTCTTGCTTGAACCGCCGTATCCTTCGGCCCGTTGCAGAAGACATCTTGGAAGGCTCATCTGTAGCAGCAATCATGTCATTGGAAACTGATTCATCAGCAGAATCCACCTCTTGGTCATCGTCCTCCATGATGGTGGGAACTGAGATGATGCTTTCTGAAGCTGTAACAAAAAAATAAAAAAAAGGAAAAAAATATGGTATTTACAAAGTTGCTGAGCTAGAGAAGAATCCTACTGGTGACAGTAGAGCATTGCCCAAAGAGCTGGCCACAACCTCTCCTCTCCTGCCCACAATACATTATGGATAGAATTTGAATCATGATTTTGAAAGGAAAAGAAATCACTATTTCTGCATAAGATCTTTGTCTCCAACATGCCACAATGAACAGCAAGAAAGGACGCTACATCCTGGCCACTTGAACAATACACTGTGTGACCCAAATATTGCTTTTACTGAAGGCTCCTGGCTGCTTGATAGCATGTTCCTGGAGGAAATGAAACGTATCTTCAGAAAGGGACACATGGTTGTGTTAAGGCAGTGGAGGAAACAGAGAGAGATTTCCAACAAGGGACACAGCAGGACATAATTTCATACACAAAGAGAGCACATTTCAGCATTACCACAGAGTCATTCATACTTTCTTGGTAGCATGTGAGGCATTGTGGAGGGGCTTCCGCTGAAAGAGAATGCATCAAAAATACAGCAAACAAACTGTCTGCAATGGAATGTCTTTTTTATTGGCAGTGCATTATCCATTACAATGGCAACAAATAGAGCAAATTGTCATACAGAGTCTTTCCCAGACAGTGTCTTCCACTGTACCCACAGCATCAGCTCCTGGCCCACCCAGTCACAAAACCTGACAAAGAACCTTCCATGGAACCACTGGTTCACCTGAATACTCAGAATGAAATGCTTTAGATGGGTACACAGCACACAGGCATCTCACTACTCTCCTTAGGCAGGGTTTGGAGAATGCTCTAACTTGGCAAGGCTTACCTGTGGGGTCTGAGAACTCTTGGAGCTCGGGTACCTGGGGCGGTAACACGGGTGGCTCGGGTAACTTCCCAGATCTCAGCATGTCTAACTCAGCCTGCAGCTCCCGGATTTTCTTCTTCAGCCGGATACAGTTGGGACAGAAGGATGTGGTGGGGATTTCATGGGAGTTGCCTTGTGCAGAGGCCAGTGACAGCTCGCTTGGGCTGTCTGCTTTAAGTGACAGGGGCTCTTCTTCCTCGTCTTCAAGGATGCTCATCTCCTTGGCTGAGATGAAAGAGGAACTGTGAGGGACCTTCCATTCCCTCTCGCTCTGGTTTCTGCTGAGGCTCAGGGAGCCATGCTGCATGGCACTGCCACACTGCTCAAAGATGTCTTCAGCATGGTATTTAGATGCTCTTCTGAGGGAAAGTGGTGTACTTGTTGCTAACTGGTTCTCTTCAAACTTGGCAGACTCCAAAGAAGCCTCCAGGACATCTTTGAAGATGAGGTCAATCTTTTTTTTCTTTGTTTGGGGGTGGGATTCCCCCTCGTCACAGCTGCGCTTGTAGGGGCTCTTCCCCTGCTTTAAGGTGGTGAACTGGAGTGCTCCCCTTGCATCCTCTTGATTTTCTACATTCTTTTCTGACTTTTCATTCTGTAACATTTTGTCTCCTAGAATGGAAAATGAGGGGTGGGGATTATCACTGGGAACCGAGCAACATCCCTCAATCTAAAACTCAGACAAAAACGAACAAAAAGGCAGACTGAATCCTTGCAGGTCTGCATGTTACGTTATAAGCCAGGGAACTGACACAGCTCAGTGGAAACTGAGGCTTGCAAGAGGAGAAGCCCTGCTAATGGGCATGTCTGCAAAAACAGAGACAGTCCTGGGTAGCCACAGCAGAGTAGAACCCACACACTTCAAAGAGAAGAGAAACTACAGGCAGCTTGTTTAACCTAAAGGTATAACCAACCTGCGTTGGAAGAGGACTATGAGGTGAATGATCATGGTGGAAACTATACCCAGAGCCTAAGCGCCATTTCGGCTGGCTGGAAGTCCTGTGCCTGTTTTGACTTGGTAAAAGGTATCAAGCGTACAGCAGTGCAGCGAGAGATTTACACCATTTCATGACAACCCCAGCGTCTGTGCATGCCATGGCACAAAGTTTGCAAGCCCCTTTACTCTCGTTCAGTTTGGAGGCTGCTCCAGAAATGCAAAGGTAAAAGAGTAAAAACAACTTGCACACTTAAAACCTAAGGTACACATTGTCAACTGAGCTACAACGGGTGAATGCCCTCGAAGGATGGGACATTTAGCTTGTCCTGGTGGAGTCTGAGAGCATGGCCATTCAGTAATCAAAAAAAAATATTAAAAGCAACCTCATACAAATTATTAATTGCTTAAAATAAAGGGAATAGCCAGATTTCCTTACCTGGAAATTCAAAAGACGATAGGTTTGGCTCAATTTCCATCACTCTTCTATCTTGTAAATAACTTCAAGCATTGATGGCTTCCCAAACAAGACGCTGCTTTATGATGATTTTTGGTTTTGTTTGCTTAAAGTGTATTCATGCTTTCATAAGAATTATGGAGCAAAAGCTACCATTCCCTCTCTAAGGAGAGCAATGCTAAGAATGCAGAAAAGATGCAAGACTCGAAACAGTTAGAGTAAGGCACTGTAAAAAGGGCTGGCCTGAATGGACAGGATTTTGCACTGGGTTTGGATGCTGGCTGGGAAACCCCCCCACTTCTTTAGTGAATCCATAACAACAGATCTCATTTTCAACACACTGATGAGAATTTCTATGGACAAAGCTTTCAGTCTCTCTCTTAGTATTTCCCCTGTTATGGACTACAGCAACTACTGTGAGAGGTAGGGATTTAGAGAACCGGCTGTTCTTTCTCGGTGATTTTTCCCCCAACCAGCCAAGTGCTTCAGCCCTACGGAAAAGCTAGAAATCACAAGAAGATCCCTCATATTATTGGTCTCAACTCCAATGATGAGGCGGGTCAGAAACTATCAACAGAAACAAAAGCCAGGAACCATGTTATTTTTCTGTGAGTTAGTAAAGTGTGCCACTTTGCTTCATTCGACAGACTCATCTGCAGGGATTTGAAATCTTTTAAATAGAAAGTGACTCAATAGATTTTTGTGCTGCTTCCTGACAACCACCCAGCTGAGGCTTCGATGTCTCTCGCAAGTCTAGCAATGGCCCAGGTGATGCTCCACTTTAACAACATCTCTGAACCCCTTCTGTGAAGGCAGGCTGAGCCCAGCTTGCAGCAGGATGAGCTCACCGAGATGTCAGGGGGTTTCTGGAATGGTCTCTGCAGCCACATGAGCTTCTACCTGAGGGTGCATTAGGCTGTGGCAGGTTCTGGAGAGTCCCGAGGCAGATCTTCACCACACTTGTAGCATAGAGCAGGCTGTGAGTTACTGTTTCAGCTCCCACAAACCACGATACCACGAGAAACCATGACTAAAGGCATGTCTGCATGGCAGGGCAATAGCTTGTAGCCTTGGTGCCCCAAGGGCAAAGACTGTCTCTTGCTGTACTTTCAGAAAGCACTAAGCCATCTCGATGACTAACGTGTGCATGTTATTGCAGCAAAACCACTGCAGCCTGTACCTAATCACTCACTGATGTTCATTAACATAAAAAAGCAAATTCATACCCATGTTAATTCAGAAGTGGGAATTGCCCAAGTACAGCCACCAAGATGTAACACTGCAAGTGCATAATAACCCTAAGGTGATAGAGACAACCAGCTTTTTCAGGACATCTTGTCCACCCCACGACTGAAGAGGAGACACCTTTTACCAAGTCAAGGCAGCAACAGCAGCTGTGTAATAATATACTCGGGAATAGTAATTACAAAGTTATATTTAGTGTGGCTGCCCCTCGGAGGCCCTGCCATTCTGCATCTAGCCTGGAAAGAAATGCTCCTAATTAACTTCAGTTATCAGCATTGTACAGATGAACAGATGCATTAAGAATTTTTGCTTTCCTCTAAAGCTTCCTATATTGCTGATAATATGTGGGCCCAAAGGACTGCTGCGTTTGTTTCAACATTGCTACTCTTTAGATTAACAATTTTTATCCAAGGAAGAATCAGTCTGACAAGTACAAAGCCTCCTGTACGTTGTACACACATTCTAAGGTTGTGAGACTAAGGAGTCTCTAGCTGATGTCGCGCTGATCCCAAATTATCTTTCTGAAGAAAGAGGAGATAAATTAAACGAGGAAAATGGACATACAAACACACCAAGAAAATCTCTTTCATATGCACACAAAACCAGCCAGAGCTCCCTCACACAGGCTGCTCACAGGAGCCAGAGAGAGCAGCATGTTCAGAGGAAAAACCTAATGCTATCTTGTAGGATCATCAGCTTGGCAATCTTCGGGCCAGAAAGTCTCGCCACAGGGGTGCTCTGTGGTCCCTGGGCATTGCATCAGGCCCTTGCAGCACACACACACACAACATGGCACAACACAACACATGGCATGACACATCACAGCACAAATCTTTCTTTCATGATCTCTGTGACTATGGTTATCTTATTCTCCTTGGACACTCATCCACCTATGCCAGGCAGAGGTGGGGACTATCACCCAGAGGTGCTCTGCTTCTAGAAATGCAGCTCGCCTCACACAGCCTGTGCAAAACCTACTTCACCCACCACACTTGGCCCAGCTGTGGGGCAGCCCAAGGGGATCAGGAGAGAGGATGGAAAGGGAAGGGACTCACCACTTGTGAAATTTCTGCTGATGGTTTCCTGGGACATACTGTGCAACCGCTTCATGTAATCCTCACTGTACCAGACCCGCAGCTTCTCCCCAGGGTGGATGTCACGGCAGGCACGGAAGTAAATCCTCTCGCTGTGCTGAAAGGCCATCAGGTTTTGCTCCCTCTCCTCCCGGGAGATGATGACGTACCTGAGGGCAAGGAGACAAGGCAGGTGTGAAGCACAAACTTCTCTCCTGTGCTCCCCCTTGCATCAGAATGACAACCATGAAGAAGCCAGAATGACCTTCAGAGAGAGCCATCAACACAGCCAGGCTGGAGAGCATGGAGTTATAAGCAATGGTGTGCAAACGAGCATGGACACCCAGGGAACACTAAGCCAGTGGGGCCGTCTCTTGCTGAGGAAGGGATGACAAAAATGCACATCCAGCCTGAAGGGATGTCTGCCAGCAAAGGTGACACAGACTCTCCCAGGCAGAAATATCTCTGCCTAGTGATGGAAACAAGGACTTCTGGACTCCCCACCATCATTTCACAACCCAGGGCTTCCTCCTTTGTTCTCAGGAATATCTGGAATATGGCAGGGAAACAGACAGGCATTCCTCTGCCTGTCTGTTTCCCCAAAACACTGCCTTCCTTTTTAGGTGGTAACAGATTTGCTTGCTTCTCTCCTCTCAGGCAAGAAGAATTGAGATTCTAAGGACAGAAACGTGGATACCTAATGTGCATGGGAGTATGTGCTGGTTGTCCAAGGACATGCCCGTATTGGAAGGTTTTGCACTTCAGAGTTCAGCAGAGTGTGACAAAAATACAATACAGCTCTGCAACTGGAAACCCCAGCACCACATTGTGGGGATCTCCTAGCAGTGCTGACAGAAAGATCACTTTCACAGCATGGGGTTTATTTTCCTGATTTAAAACAGCTACATTTCAAGTCAGAAGAAATGTTATTTATTCCCACTCCAAGCAACTGGCCTTCTGTGCAACTTGCTAAGACAGAGATCTATCACTAGGGTCATGTTATTTGCTCCCACAATCCTCTTGTTCCTGCTAGAGCACATGAAAAAGGCTTGGTAATACTGGCTCCAGCTGCCACCAGCATGAGCTTACAACGTTTACCCAGGAAAGAGGCCCCATCAGGGCATGTGCAGACCCCAAAGCAGACCTGAACAGTTCATAGCCAAAGCTTATTTTTTCTCTTATGCCATTCGCCTCTGTTATTCAGCACTCCCTCCTGCAGCAACCTCAACAAAGGTGAGGAGGCTGCAGAGAAGCATATGGCTCCTCTGACATCTGCTGCTGCTAGTCCTGGTCCAAGTTCCCTAATGTATATACAGGTGTTTCTTTGGCTTAAGAAATCTGTCAAATTTTTTGAATATTCTACCTTCTCTAGCCATGTGAATGCACAGATAAAGACACAAGACCACCTGCATATGATCACACTAACCCACACACATAAGGTCACAAACTTGGTGGAACTTCCCACGAAACACAGAAAACACTCAGACTGCCTGAGGCTCAAGCAATTCTGGTTTTAATGCTAAGCAACTGTGCATGTGCCTGCAAGGAGTTGCATTTTTCCTAATGTGTGCCACCCAGGATTCTCTGCCATCTTCAGTAATTATTTAAACAGCAGACTCTGGTACTGCCAAAATCGTCTTTTATTAACCCTTATTTACTTCTGATCACAAAACAAAGGAACTTTTAAAGTACCAGTTTGTGTATTTGAGAAGGAAGAGAGACCTGGACCAGTGTGGTGGGAAGGAGGTCCTGCAATAGCATACAGCTGCCAGGCTGTTGCTTTTGGGTGTTAGTGATCACTCCTCAAAAGGTGTACCAGGCCTTCAGCCAGCCAGGAGATACACAACCCTTGAGACAGACCAATGTGCTGCAGTCAGTCTGATGCCCTGCAGCACAGGAGATGCTAGAGGATGCTCTCTCCAGTCCAAGCAAAATGTCAGGATGCTTCCTAGCACCAGCTAAGCAGAGACCCTGCTCTGCATCCCACTGTCCACAGCAGAGCAGTGACAGGATCAGGCTGCCCCTGTGAAGATTTACTAACCCAAAGTCACTAAGAGATCCTTAACACAACATACATGACCTGTATGTCCACAGACAGTGGCACTGAGGAATTCATGGAGCAGTGGCAGGATGGTCTGGTGCATTTCCAGCAAACTGCATTTGACAGTGAGATGTAGAAAACACAAGTTTGAATGGGGAGGGGAGAGCCTCACTAACTATTCTCACCAGGGCTCACTTTTATTATGAATTATTTTGTTAAGCATGAGCATGAGCTTTTCCTGTTCACTGCTTTCCTTCTGCCTCTACAGCCCTCCACATTTCTGCCCGAGTATCCTTCAGCTCTGCTGCCCATATCCTGTGGCTCTGGCTTCCTCGTAGAGCAGCAGGGAGCTGGGATGAGAGTGCAGGCTGGAGGGCATGAGCTGCAGCACTGCTGCAACCCCGCAGCAAATGCTGCCTGGCTGCTCATCCAGCCTCCTGCAGCCACTGGCACTGCCACTTTCATCAGGAGCCCTCAACAGAGAGGTCTGGAATAATCCAGTCACAAACATGTTCCTTCACAGTTGCATGCAGCTAGCAAATGGTTGATGCTCCTGGAGAGAAAGCTTTCCATCTGTATTATTTCCCTGAGGTAAGGTAAATGAAACCACACAAATGAACTGATTTTGAACCAGTGCTGCCCAGCCCCAGCCTCCAGTTTCCTCAGAGGCACAAAAGACACAGGTTACAAAGGACTGCATAAACCCCACACTCCAACTGTTGGTCTGAGACACTTAGTGCCGCTGCACACCACAGCTGAGGGGCAGATGCCTTCCAAGGATGGAGAAAGTCATTCCACAAAAGGGCAGCCAGCTTGGTGAACTGGGGGCACAAACTACCAGCTGAGGAGAGTGCATGATCTGCCTTCACTGACACATCCCAAGGCCAAAGTGCTCAGAACAACCCAACCCTTCCTGCAAAGGCTGGAAAGTGTCCAGCCCCTGTCCCAATGCCAAATACCCCATTTGGATTGAAGCAAGGAGGCTACCTTGGTTTGGACACCCAGGACAGGCATGGTTAAGCTGACCCAAGCACTGCACACTGATGGGCAAGGCCCTGCTGGCAGAGCAGGTTTCCCAAGGCACTGTGATCCCCAGAGAAGGAGCAGAGTCATACTGCTCCTGTGGCAGACCCAGACACCCTCAGATCCACCTGGTCCTCCCCAGAGAGCCACCAGCCACAAATCCATCATTTTGTGTCCTGTCTAGTCCTTGCGAGAGGCCAGCCTCCAGAACACCACAGATCCTGACCAGGCTACTCCGGACCAGACATTGCACCAATGGAGACCACTTCTGACCCATCTATTGAGGCTTGGATCAACCCCACAGCTGTCAGAGGCACAGCTCCTTGCTCTGCAGGACCACCTTTCCCACAGACTGTCTAGCTAGCAGCAAATAAAAATCATCGTTTCATTTTTCCTAAGCCACAGCCCACTCAGGACACCATACTCCCAAGTTTTGGGATGGCCAAGTGAGCATGCCCAGAAAAATGTCAAGGTATTTTTTGGTAGCTGGGATCATTCCTCCCTAGGAGAGGAACAGAGCCTCCGGTGAGGATCCAGAAGAGATGGTGAAGAGAGAGGAGACCTCTGCAGCTGGAGGGAGGCTCAGGCTTCTCCCTTTTTCCTCTCCACTATCCCCCTGGCCTTGCTCCATGCCTCCCTGCTGCCCGTCCCAATGCTCACCCTCCGGCTGCCCTCGGGGGTGCTCCGGTGCCACCCCGCCAGGGCAGAGCACTGCAGGGAAAAGGCCACTGGCCTTTCCCAAACCAGCATCAGGCACAGAGCCAGGGCAGGAGATCCCATGCAAGAGAACAGCCACCAGCACAGGCTGATGCCATGGGACACGATATACGTAAACCCTGCCTCAGTGCTTTGATGCCAAGTGTCTCCAGGAGAGCCACATCTGTGACAGGCTTGTTACCAGCTCAGGTAAAAATTGTAGAGAGAAACAAACGACTCAACAGCAGCTGTGTTAGAAGTGTTATATATTTATTGCATTCTTAACAAAAATACTTTTAAAGATAGAATATTTTCAGCATGTACAAGACATGGAGATACTGGGGTTGAGCACAGCAGTTTGCTTTGACACAGACACTTACTTCAACAGCCAGTTAACATGATAGGTGCAGGAAGAAGTATCCTTTGCGAGCCAGTACAGAAAAGCCACTCCACCGAGGGGTCTACACAGGGCAGGAGATAAGTCCCCAGATCTGGGCCAATCTGTAATAGTTCACAGAGGAAACTAGCAGAGACATCAGGCAGTTTATAGTAAAAGGTCCTTTCTCCTGACCAGTGCCCAGCCTTTGGGGGTTTGCACTGAGGGATGTGCATCCTGTACCAAGATTCTCTCTCTAAACACATGTGGGCGGGCAAACTGATGGCAACAATGATGCTAACTCCCTCCAGTGCCCAGCACCTGCAGGAGTCTCCTCCTTTGCAGACCTGAGGGTTCCCAGAAGGAATCCCCCTGGACACATCAGAGGAGCTAATCTTACCAGCATATCCATGGGAGGACATCAGTAGAGACCAAATATTATAAAAATATAAAATACTAATAATATATAGCAGCAGCACTCTATTGACTCAGAAAGCCTTTAATACATATCACCCTTTTTTCAACTCTCTCTGATTCATAAATTAGATCCACTTCTGCCAGATTTCCCAATCTCCCCTTCATCTGAAGAGAAACTGTGATTTTTGGAGAATACAAATGTTTCAACAGAAGTAAAAGGACATCCTCAGTGGAAGGTGAGCAAGTTCTGCCCTGGTCTGGCACCAGCACTATAAGGAATGTCCTCTGCATGACACCAGTCAGGTCATTCCTCAGAAAGGAGGCTTTTTTCCTTGCCAGACCACTACTTCCTTGAGCAGTCTTTTACTGCATCACTAAAAATAAATTACTTGAATTAGAAATACAGACCATCTTAAAAAAAAAAAAAAANACACAAAAAAAAAAAAAAAAAAAAAAAAAAAAAGGAAAAGCACGTCAGGAATGCCTGACACAGCAGATATACAATGAACTTTTCAGGAAAGAAGGTAGTGCACTATACTTTCAAAGGAAAGGCCAGACAGATTAAAGATGACCCTTGAAGATCATACAAAACAAACACCCTTCTGCTACACCACGCTGCCTATGTTCAATTCCACGGAAGTTTCTGCAGCTTTTCTGCCGAGTCTGTAGCCCAGCCATGGCATGATGATGCACGCTCATATTAACTGGAATAGTTTCCTGCAACCAACCTCCAAATACAATAGGACAGCCTGGAGAGCACGGTGTGCTGTGTGGTTAACACCTCGGCCCTTTTCCCTTGAAGCTTGTCATGGTAATAGTCTGGGTTTTTCCAGACATGAGGGCAGCATGCTAGATGCAGATGTGCAAATTAAGGAGAAAACAGACATGTTATAAAAGAGCTACCACATATATTATCACCACCTGAGGTGACACTATTAAAGCCTAGTTCCAGAATCAGTGTTGGACATGGGAACCTCACACAGCTCTACAGCAATTCAAATATTGTAACATAATTCTTCCTTGTATCTCTATGGGGCAAGAAAGCAGTACAAAACCAATACATCTAAGATTTTAACCTATGTAGCTATGAATTTAGACTGTAAACTCTTCATGATAGGAGAACATAGAACAGATCCCACCATAATAAAACTAAGTGCAAAGTAACTGTACTGAAGCTGACAGAATTACAGTGAAACAAAACCAAACTGGCTTGAGATCAGAAGCAGACCCTACGTCTTTTCTTTTTTCTGTGCAGGCTCTCACATTTTGAAGGGGTGGGGTGGTTCAAAACTGACGACTTGACAACATGCAAGAAAATTATATGATGCAATTATCTTTAAATGTTGTCATATGATGAAATAATTGTATTTTAACTGCAATTGTAAAAGTTAAGTAAGGGTTTCAGACTGGAGCAAACAAAAGTTAAACTCTTCAACACAAGTGCATGCGGCATTGCAGGATCCAGGCCTATGCCATTGCAGCCCTTTTCAGCAGTCTAAAACCCCACAGTGCTCAGACCTACCCTCAGAATTGTGCCTTCTTCCCTTCCCTGCACAAGCTCTGCTTTTACACCCCTCTCCCCAAACCCGTAAGTCACAGCAAGCCCTGGATAGCCCACTATTGCTGAATGAAAGATAAAAGCAACAATTAACAAGAGTTTTTAGTCATAAGGCTGAATTTCTGCACATACTGCAGATACTAACATTCAGGAAGATGATGGGAATGCAGTAGTAGGGTAAATTTGTGAGCTGATTGCAAAGGGATCTCTGTCCCGGTAAATAATATTTCACAGGCATGAGAAGAGATCCAGATAATGATTTCTATTGCATCTCTTAGTTTATAGAGCATTTAAAGCATGGGGAAGCCAGTGAAAACTCCTAATCTCTATGAACCCAAATATGTCCTACATTCCAAGCTCTACAGTATCTGAGATTCTTCTCTGCCATTGCAGAAAGCCAGTCCTACAATTAGCTGCCATATTCATACTGCTCTGTTAGCCAGCAAGGGGATGGATGAGTTGGGTCAGCCGCTGACCTTCCCCACAGAATACGGATACACATGGAGAAGCCATGTGAACATGCAGCAGCTCAGAAAGGGGCATCCTTCTTTACTTTATATGACACAGACTAAAAATTATGTTTTCTTTTTCGTGACCTGGTGGCCCGTGCAGGAGTCGTCTGTTTTAGAGAGTTTTGGTTAGACTCTGCACTGGGCTCAGGGGGCTGTTTAGAGGAAGCTGCTTGGAGACAGGACCCTGGGATGACACTAGTATCTTGTATCTTATGGAAAGCCTGGACCCCATCACGTATTTCTGCCAGCGTCTGACACATCTGGCCGACCTGGCTGGCAATGTCAGCCACGCTCTGATTGACAGCATGCATGCTATCTGCCATGACCCTATGAATGGCCACCAGCTCCTGGCAGAACTGCCTGAACAGGTCTGTTTGCTGCGCGTGGGAATGGAGAAGCTGGCGATCGAAGCTGGAGAGGGGCGGGCTCCTGGTGCGGGGGTGCGGGGGTCTGCAGGCCGAGGTGGTGCGTGGGGATGGACAGTGCAGTTCCTGCCTTTGCCTGGCAGCTTCCAAGGGCTCTGATGAGGAAGAAGTGCGGAGGAAGGACGGCCTGGAGAACTGACTGACACCTGCACCGGCCCTCTGCAGCGAAGCGAAGCGGTGTTCCTGAGAAGTGCCTGGCATCTCTTCATCTTCTTCAGCTTAAACAGAAGAGGAAGCATGAATTATTAATGTGAAATCCCTCTCAACACTGGCTTCTGTTTCAGGATATCTCAAAGAACATGGAAAAAGGCTTTTCCCCTCCCCCCATTCTGCCAGTTCAGACAAGCCTGTAGCTTCTGACGCGTAACTCAACATGCAAGTGATGCAATGTTAGCATCTGGGTGACAAGCTTAGCCATAAGAAACCTGAAAAGTGGGTGAACCCAAGCTATTGTGGTATTCTGTACACGGCATTGTTCATTACTAGAATATAAATCTATTTCAGACAGTAGCAATGACTCCTCTTCCCCAAACCCGTAAGTAGCTAGCACAAATATTTTGGAAGGACACAGACTTCTCATGCAAAAATCCTGCTCCTCTGTCATTTCTTCCATCCTTTGCACTGAGAAGAGCATAGATGTTGTATTTGCTGCTCTCAAAGTGTGTTCTGCAAAGCCACTATGTGGCTTGGCATCACTAAGACAACCAGGCAGTCAGGCATAGCAGCAACAGGACCCTATGTTAATCAGGCAAATACACTTGATGCAAAATCAAAACTAAAGCAGAATGCCACGGGAAAATTCTCGTTAGTCTGATAAATATCTAGTGATGTGTCAGTTCACAGGTACAGGCATGTGAAGAGTAAGAAGAGACAAGGTTTCACCTTGCAGCTGCCCACTCTTTCCTTGCATAACCTGTACTCTTTTTACCTCTGAAATAGTGCAACTGGTTTCCAAGATAGATGCAAATAATGACCAAGTCCCACCTTGTCAGTTCTGGCAGATTTTGTCCTTGCTTTTGCACTAACAACTTCAGATATGAGATCAGACTTAATGCGGTAGGAGAGCACCACCCATGAGGTGTTAGTTGACTCACACCCCAAGAAGTTATCCCCTTCTTCTCTCCTTTGTACCCCTAAAAGCTCACAAACAAGAAGTCGCACCTCCACAAAAGAAAAGCGTCTGTACAGAACCATGGAAAGAACCTGCACAAAGCAGCTTGTGGTTTAGCACTGGAAGGTGCCTGAGAATTGTGGTGTAAGAAGATTAACTTTAAAAACAGGGCCAGCAGTTTCTTTAAAACCAGTGAAAAAGGAGTCATTATTGTCTACCTTTTTCACAGCATTTATGCTGATCCTTCAAACCACTATGGAGAAATCATTAGTGGCCCAACCTCAGCAATGAATACCAGTGATCACTGAGACCCCCAAAGCTCCCTTGGAAGTGATCCATTGGTGACTGGTAGATGACTCTCAGTTCAGTAGCACTGCTGTTTCATCAGGGTGAAGATCTCCTAACCATTTTCAAGCACTTTTTCCACAGACTGGAGGCAGTCATACCTCAACTACAGATGCTCCCTCATTTGTAGGATTAATTCATACTTATAATCCATTATCTACCCTCAGAAGACAGTATGGAAAAGATCTAGATAAACAGATAAAGATGATCTTAACTTGGAAACAATCCATCTCAACACCCCACAACCACCAGAGCAGGCTCTCTTGAAACCAATCACAGCAGAAGGACCTTTCTTGACAGGCAACCCAGCATCTCACACAACACACAGTGCTCTTCTGGTGTTACTGAGATATGCGAGCATAAGACAAAGAGGTGTTAAGGCAGTGATACTTACAGCTCGTTGACAGGCTGTCAACCACGCCCAGATCCGCTCTCCGGAAGCCGTGCCTCTGGTGCGATGAATGCAGTGCTGACTCGATGGCTCTCTCATGGGCGGTCAGGACGATGGCCGAGGGCCGCCCCGCGCTGCCGGGGCTGGAGAGGGACCTCTGCATGAGTGCCAGTTTGTCCTTGGTCCTTCTCTTCATGTCGTCCCATCTGTGTTTAATGTCTTTCACAGACCTGGGGACCTGGCTCACTGATGTGATCTGCCTGGCTATGCCTTCCCAGATCTTGTCCCTGTCAGCATGGGATAGACGCATTGTCTCCCTCCCAAACAGCATGGCTTCATTTCGGGTCACCTCAGTGACCAGAATGTCCAGTTCTTCCTTGGAAAACTTGGGCTTCCTCTTTCGTTCAGCCATGTTCCTTGGGTTGAACATCCCGCAAAGCATAATTGGGTAAAAGGAAATCAGTGCAAAGCAGCCCTCTGCATCCAACCACTTGGCCAGAGCAGTACTGAGGCAGAGGAGTTTGGTGGGATCCAGCTCCCCCGACCCACAACCTCTCAGTTTTCCTCAACTGCACCAGAAAAAGGCAGCTGTTTTGTTTTTAGAAGGCAATTTTCAAGCTTAAGAAAAGAAATACCAAGCAACACTAGTGTGAAGGAGCCTTTTAAGTTTTAAAGTTAAAATTCAATTTTACACATCATCTGATGCCCTGACTTGCATGAGAATTTCAGCTCAGCCTCACATCACTTGCCACAGTTTGTGCATGGAAAAAAGTGTGAGAACTTGCAATCACAGTGGTGAATTAGCTTCTAATGTGACACTGCTTGAAACTTAGAGAAAATTTAGAGGCCTGAAACATATCTTATTGTTCTACCTGGCACAACATGCAATAGAAAATGTACACCACCCTTTCTGTTACAACTTGTAGGATGTTATAAAGAGGCTACATCAAATTGGATTTTTTTTAGGGTAGGGAGTTTTTGACTAGACTGGTGGGCAATTTCTGCAACTCACTTTCCCTAAGGAAAGATCATTTTTTCAGCACTGGGGTACTCCACATCCAGCATTTGTCTGCTTCACAGCAAGCTCTTGTTTCACCCAGAAATGGCTGCCATTTCCCATTGTTCTCAAAAGGAATGAGGCTACCCACTTGTTTTTCCTGGCTATGCTTTCCGTCACTGCCACTGACATGAGCCTGCACCAAGTTTCTGTTGCTTCAAATGAACAACTCGTAGCCTCAGCCCATTGAGAAGAAGAGGCAGCCATCCTGAGAACAAGCGGTTTTGTCCAAAGGAGGTGTGTGTTAATTTTTCCAGCCACAGTCAAAGAAAACTATAAAAATAAACAAAACATTAGTCCTATGTTTTTTTAATTGGAAAAAAAAAAAAGAAGGCAGCAGATCTATTCAATAAGGAAGGAGAAAACAGACTGTCTGAACCTACAGAAAGGCTCTGACCCTTGTTATTCTAGTTTCTTCTTAGTGCTGTTAATACTGTTGTTTAATCAATCTCACTGACACTGCTGCCTGCCACCAGGGCAAGTGTCAGTTTGGTTAAAGCTGGAAAACCAGTAGGAGAGGCTGCTCAAATCCAGGCCACATCAGGGACAGCTGGGACCTAAGTGCACAGATGCATTTCATGGGAACAAACATAAATGAATGCTTGATATACTGTCTTGGTGAAGCTTCATTTACAGAGGGAAAGAAGGAGCATTTAGAGAAGATGGTAATGTAATGATGGAGAGCCAGCAAAGCACCTTTTACCCTGAACCTCAAAAAACCCCAACAAAAAAACTCACCAATTTAAAAGGAAAAAGGAGTTCTCCCAGTTGAACACAAGAAGAAGGAAAAAGGCTACATAAAACACTGAGCAAGGGAACATTTACAGTTTGACTTTTATCACATTCAGCAAAACTGGGCTTGGTGTATATTCTTGCCAGGCACGCATGACTGCACAGTATCATCAGTGCCTCCAAGAGGTGGCAACAAACCTCCACTGACAAGCTGCTGTGGCAGAAAGGAGTAACAGTCTGGAGCCACAGGGTCAGAAAACCCGCTGCCCCCTCTTTCTCTGCTGAACTCACAGCTGCTGTCACCAGCAAAGCTGCACCGATGGGGAATTAGAGCCCTTTTTGCTCTTCTCAGACAGGATATCCCATCAAATGCACTTAGGACAGCTTATGGCAGGCCTGGATATTCAGATTTCAGTGTTCCCACTCACTTGCTCCAGTATGACTTGGGTCAAAACAATCTAACTTCGTATTCCAATGGCAAATTTGCTGCACATTGACTAATGAGCTCTGGCCAGTTTTAATCACAAATTCAATTAACGTTAGGTTCCTAGAAGGCACATCAACCCCCTTCTTATAAATATGCAGACAGTATTACTATCAGAGGGATCTTTTTCTCCTCTAGCATGCAATATGTCCCTACAGGCAGTCACTGGTATTTACAAATACCTCTCTGGTGATGCCATGAGGGTTTTAGCAAGCTCCAGAGCAGCCCCAGCTGTGAGGTTGTGAATTCAAACCTCAGCCCAGGCCAATCTGAAAGTGCACGACACACTGAACAGTGGGCACTTAATGATCACTCCACAAAAATATCAATTCACTCCACTTTTCTTGGCCTCTAAGAAACAAGCATGTAATTTTTCCCAGGGCTTTGCAGTGGTTTTTGGTTTGGTGGTTTTTTGCAAGGATCACAGTCCCACAGTACTTTAGGATCCCATCGCTCTGCATAAATTTGACTCTGTAATAGATAAGAACATTTGCTCCACTTGCTGCAAGGTAGAAGAAATCAGTTTATGAAGTTCAACAAAATGGCATTCATAGGATGGTGACTTTTACTCACCCTGAACATAAGGGCAGTCACAGTAACCCTGACTGTTTTTTAAATGCTTATTTTTAAAAGGTCCTGTAAAATTGAAACAGCAGCTCAGTACTTAAAAGATCTACTAGTCAAAGTTGGTCCTGCTTTAAGCAGGCTGTTGGAACACTTGACCAGAGCTCCCTTCCAAGCTCTATTATTGTATGAAAATCAAATCAGAGACACCTCCATTATAAGGAGATACAGGAAGATTTACAGGACAGTCTGGCTCCCCATGACCTCTGTTACTATGCTTGGAGAGGAAAGGGGGCAGAAAGGAAGGCAAAGGACAAAGAAGTGAGAAAGTCTCGCTTCAGCCTTTTCACATTGGCTAAGGTAAAGGATGAATTTAAACTGTGCCAAAAGCCTAAGAATTCAGGTACTTACATGTAAGAAGGGCTACAGACTATAAATGCTCAAAGTAGCCTGGAAACCCCAAACATGAGGCACTACACTTCAACAGTTCAGTTAGGCACCACCAGTTTGGTGGTATGTTCTATCCTACATCTCATTCTGGGCTAAGTGATATATGCACAGAAGGACGGACTTTCCTGAACTTTCTGAATTACTTTCAATTTTTTGTCAGATCCCTTATTTTTAGAGGACACCAACAACTGAATAAGAGAATTTCCTCAGAAGCAACCAGGAAAATGGATGGTTCTCTGCAACCCTTCAGAAGCCCGAAGAACTGCCATCAGCAGCAATTTACGGTTTGTGTCCAAGAAAGCACTAGTTCTGCGTGAGGTTTGCTGCAATCCATAGTAATCAGCCCCCAGAACAATAAAAACAGAGGAAGATGTTCGCACACGTTGAAGTCATGCAGTTCATGAAGTATTGCAAACAGCAGTGCTTTACTCTGGACAGAGAAGAAGGGTGCATTAGCCTTGTGCCAGCTTAGGAGAACAAGCTCCCAGCATCAGGAGTTTGTCTTGACTGACTGACTGACTGACTGATGAGGGAAAGGGCAAGAAGATGTTACCATTGCCATGCCATCTGCTGCACTTCGTACTCCTTCCTCCCTGTCCTCCACTGCCTTGGGTAAACAGGCACTTGAAATTAAACTAGCAAGTGCTGCAGTGTACATACTGTCCTCAGGCAACATGAAAATGGACTCAGATGTGGTATTCAAACAACAATAACAACACCCAGATCTACAAGAAGAGAGAGGAGTCAGCCCAAGCTGCCCTCCCCATGCCATACCCACCTACCCAGAAGGTGAGTAGATCTGCTTTACAAAGTACTCCATCTGTGAGTGATAGCAAAGAGCACCATCTGAAAAACAAAAAGAGCGCTGTCTACAGCGTCCTGGAAGTCAAGTGTGGTTTCTGTGTGTAATCTCAGTGTCGGGTAATGTTCTAGCACAGAATATTGAGCACATCTCAGTCTGAAAGGTGCTAACAAACAAAATCAAGGCTTTTTGATGACCTCTATTGACACCTGAACTGTCAGTCAGACTCTACATAATACTACTGTTAGAAGCACTTTTCAAGAGTAAGATCAGGAAGGTCAGTAAGACTGGTATAGCCTGCACAGGCCCTTTGATACACCCTTCCCACGAAGGGTCACAAACAGCCCCCTTCCACAAAGCCAAAACTTCGTGCCTTTCAAGGCTGTACAGAATAGCCCAGACCACACTCATACTGAGACTGAACCATGGCAAATACAAGTTTAGGAAAAACATTCTGCTCTTTGGTGTTAGGACCATGAGTAGTGTCCATTTAAATCCAAACATCAAGCTTATGTTCACAGCAGTAGGAAGAAGAGCTCACCACAGAATTTTTGCTTTCCAAGACTGTGTTTTGCCCCAGCTTCACTGTCATGCTGATCACAAAGATCCGTATCTGTGTAGAAAATTCTCACTCTGATTTTTGAACTTTGCATTCTTTACTTATATATATATAATCTATGTCCGCCTACCTATCTCTTCACTGTACCACTGCTTCTTTTTGAAGTGATGACTCCAGCCTCAGCCTAGGTCTAGTATTTTATCTCATCCAGTAGTGAACAACTGTCACAGCTGGAATCCTTAAGTAAAAATTAAATCCTTTGCTGAACTTTATGAACATAAATATCAGAACAGCTGCTATCCATGTGAAGACTGAAATGGTCAAAAGTGGTCCAACCAGATATGACCAGTTAGGCCAATCTTGCATTTACCTGTACTTCATGCTTTTTATTCCTTCAGTGAGTGACAACTGAAAATCCTAGACATCCAGGCCAACAAACCAGGTAATCCCACGCTGCTTTACTCTTGTAGGAGGTGCCTTCTTGACAAAAACTGCTTCCAAAATTCACTGTGGAAGCAGGACTGGTCTGACGGGCCTCACTGTGCAGCAATGCCCCATTCTGGTGACTCACCAAACGTACCAGGCCTCAGCGACCTACGTTTTGCAGATATACACCAATACTTGAAACACTGCACCATGGTCACACAGGGTCCCTTCCTGCTGCAGTTCCCAAACCCAAAGTTTGCAGTTCTCAAAGCCAGCCGCACTGCCGGCTGCTCTGCCGAGGCGTGGGGCCGGCAGAGGGAGTGCAAGCACATGCGTCAGCTCTGCCTTCAGTCGCCCAGCTCGCCCTTCTCCTCGCACAGGACAGCTGACACTGCCAAACGACAGCCAGCACGGACAGCTGGTTCAAATGAAGCTCAGAAAGAAAACAAAAAAAAGCACCTCTTTTAGTATCTGTCAAATGAGTAGGGATAAAAAAACCCAAACAGAATCAAATGTTACTTTGGGGGTAATGCAAAGCATTTCGCAAATATTTGAACATAACATAAAAAAAAGAATAAAAAAATGGAGTGAGAACTGTCAGTGCTTGTAAGTGGATGAATAGGATCATCTTTAACATTTATCCTCATTCCAGGAAATAGCCATCCTCCAGATAAACATCCTTGCCTTGTTTTAGACCCTTTCTTCGAATGTGACATCAAAAATACTCATCACAATAAATACTGAAAGAGCACAAGCACACCATTTGCAAAATGGGTGGTGATATTTTGGTTTGGTTTTCCAACACACAAAACAATAAGGAGTATTTGATGGCCTCTCTCTGGAACACAGAGCCCCAAAAGGGAAGGCAGAAGAGAACTGGACTCACCTCATCCAGTTTGCTTTGGTTTCATCTGTCCCATCAATGGATTTGTAGCGGTTGTTCTTATCAACGATCTGTGGAACAAGAGAATGGATGCAGCATGTCAACCAGTTGGTCCAGGCAGGAGAAGGTCTAGGAATCTCAAATCACTGCTTCAGTTCTAGCCTTAAGTCATGGTGTGAAACACTATGTTGTGAATCTCCTGGTATTACAGGCTGCTGACCTGGGTGAATGTGCAGAGGCTACTCTGAACTGACTGAGAGGCATTTTTCTGTGTACAAATATCTGTAACAGAACTATGGATGAAGCTGACAAAATCATTAACAATCCTGGGATGTAAAAGATTAACTTCCCTTTCAGGACAGGGCTGAGACATGCATTTATCTTACACACACAAAAGCGTGAGGAGCATTTCATATCAGCACCTCTCAATTTCTTCCCCAATAATAACTCAAGTCCCACATTGCAATTCTCATAATAATTAACACCTGTTGATCCAGTGATCTCCTTGTCTCATATGCTAACCAAGTCCTGCAGTATGAGGGGAAAAAAGTTTTGGTGCTGGAATCTGCAAGCAGATCACTTCCTGATGGACTGGATCTCTTTTCTGACCTCTTGGCCACCCCCTCTGCTCAGGCAGGCTGGGAGGGAGTGCTAGAGGCCCATGAGAGAGCTCTGCAATCTCTAGATTATCTATCAACACCCTTAAGCTGTTAATATTTCTGGCAGATCAATGCTGATGCAGTGCCCACGTGGCCAGCAGAAAACCTTCAGAGAAGGGGGAAGATGGCTAGGGTTTGGCTCCACAAGCCCGTGACTGCCCCAGCTCTGAGCTGCATGGCTGAGGTGTCACTTAGTTGGGGAAACTTGTCACTCACCAGCCACGAGAAGAATCCTGCAGACCTGTCCTGGCTAGAGATCTGCCCCTCATACGGCCCAAAGATGTGACCTTTGGGGATCACCTCGTTCATACAGCGCACGTCATTCTCCCCACTGGGCTCTTTGACCACCTCCATTCCAGGTGGGATGGTCAGTGCTGCCCGGTCAGGAATGCCAACAGGCACTGGGGTGTCAGACACGAACACTGGAGGGCCATGGTTTGGACACTCATCCACAAAGTACTCCTGGCAGGACTCACAGACTGCAGATGAGAAGGAAACAGGGGTTAGGTCGGGCAGACATGATGTGCAGGCTTGCGCAGCGCACAGGATGCACAGCACTCAGGACTCGGCTCCCCGTCCTCCCCCCGGCCCAGCGGAGTCCCTTCCCCAAACTCCAGCCTAACACACACACACAGATGCTTCACTGGCTTTGTTCTGCCATGCCTCTCAACAAGGGCTCTGCCCCAGCCAACACCTGCACCTGCGTGAGCCCTGGTGCCCTGCACGTATTTGCCACTGATGGCTGAACACACAGGGAAAGACCCTGTCACTGCCTGCAGAGACAGAGGCTGAGGGCTCCCTGCACATCCCTGGTTAGCAGCAAGTCCTCCAACCAAAAGGTTTGATTCCCCCCACACCAGAGGGGAGCGAAAACAAACGTCCCTGAAAACAAATACCCTCATACAGCCTTCATTCCATGCTTGGGAGAGAGACAGCATCCCACCAGGCACCTGTCCTGTGTCCAGACAGGGACGCAGGTCTACCAGTTGATAATTTGTAGATATGCCAACACAACTGGCACCAGTTTTCTTTCAAGAATATGAGGGAAAGAGTTTTTGTCTGCTCAAAGCTCCCTTTGCAGTTTCTGAATTCAAGTCTTTGGGTTTTCCAGACTCTCAGGGCTTTCCCCACGTGTGTTTTCATGTTTCCAGCTTGCTTTCCCCCTGCCTCCCTCTATTTCTGCCTAGCCCCTTCATGGACAAGCTGCTTTTGTGCAACAATTTCCCTACCAACCATGCCAGTCTTTTCAGGTGAGAATGCAAATTTGTCCCTGGCTTTTTTTCTCCCCTGCTTCCTGCCCCAAACTTGGGTACAGGGGAAAGACTGAAGTCTAGACAAGCAGCAGTGGTGCTTTTCCTTCACTCACAAGACACTTACACCAGAAATCCACTTGCTGAAAGCTCTTGGTCATGATTACATCCCGTTTCCCTTTCAGTTTCTTGGGTTCCATCTCCATGAACTGTGGGTCAGGCCTTCCAGAGCTGAGGAGGGAACAACAGAAGGATGATGTTAACCTAGCAAGATGCTGGGACTGCACACAGAGAGAAGCTGAAGCAATGGGGCCTGACCAACTGCTTTAGTCCCACGACTGTAGCAGAGAAATAACTAAACTTGCCACCTAACCTGCCAAAAGCTGGTATCTCAGATCCTTAAGGCTAAAGCCCACAGCAGGTAATGGCTTCAGCTAGAGTAGGTGCACATGAGTAGGTGACCACCCCTGTCAAACACCCCAAGGCAAACAACACAAGAAAGAGCTTTAATAACTTCAAAAAGATCAAGTATATTCCTCAAAACCACCTTTAAGCTGGGAGGGAGGTGGAGAGAAGGGGTTGGAGTACATCAGACTGAAGCTCGGTCACATACCAAGGCTGTCCATACTCCTGGTCCCGGTGCGGAGAGCAGGCCTCTGTTTTTATCGTTACCATCTCCCCTAAGGAAGCCTGGGTCTGGATCAAACAGTCCTTCAAGTTCTCACTCATGTTCTGAAAAAGAATGAAGGAAGGGAGGAGAAAAATGAGTGGCTGAGAAATTACAGCCTTGCTCCCCCAGGAACCACAGCTTTCTCCCCCAGGCTGGGATGCAGCCAGCAGATCAGGCTCCCTTCCGGCACCAAGAGTTGCCATCACACACCAGAGCACCCACATGTGCATGTAGGTGGAAACCCCTTCCTGCACTGGGGAGGGAAGAGCAGTTCAGCTGCAGGTCAGGTGAAGAGTGTGAGACACCACAGAGCAACCTGAGGCATGGAGAATCTGAAGTATGCTTCACGGAGCCCATTAAAAACACACATGGGATTTCCAACTGCACATGGAATTTAAGACTGATGGGTGTGATATGTTATGAGAACATAGAGCACCATTACCTCAGAGCAGGTCTTTGGTGACAGAAGGACAAGAAAGAGGAATGCAGATTGGGGCACTGAACCAGGATCTGCCTATGAACACAACATTTGCCGGTCTCCATCTGGGAACAGAGTACAGGGTACTACACCCCTGCAGATGGAGCTTTCCGTGTGCTCTGGACACCTCTGACAAACAAGTAAGTGCCTACAGCGCCCTTTGGGACTCCACTAAGATTGCACAAATCGTGCTCTCAATCTTCCTGTCCTTAGCAGCAGCCAGAGCTGAGCCACTACCACCATTCTGGCACGCAAGGCTGCCGTAGTGAAAATGACTCTCCCTCTGCTCAACACAAGAGCCAGGAGGCACTTCACAGAATCATCAATCATTTAATGATGTTTAAGGACAGCAAGCTCCAAAACAGTAACACTTCCCTCCCTCTCCCGTCATGGGGTGGTGCTGAAGAGAAAATATAGATATCTAGTCAAGTGATAATTAGGAATGGGTTTAATTTAGATTTTTGGAAGGGCCACTAGGCTTAAGAGCATCCCAGCTTGAGAAAAGGAATAAATTACAGCACTGCTCATCTCTTCATTGCATTCATCTTAAGACTTCCTCCAAGGCACACAAACTGTCTGCTCTCAGGCACCACACCCGATCAGAGAGATTTCACAGCTGCTCCCCCCAAGTCCCCTGTGATGGCCCCTTCCATGTCCACTGCCCAGTGACATGCTCTGTTATGCTGCAAACTTGCAGTGCTGATGAAGGGGCCTCTGCAGCTGATCAGACCTCTTCTGTCAGGAAAACTGGTGGAAGAGCCCATCCCTATCATGACTCGGCTCAGGGCATTCCTAAATTCATGTTCTAATGTCACAGACCCCTGAAGACAGGGATTTTCTTATTCCATACACGCTTGTATGGGTCTGAACGCCATGGAAGTCTGGTCAGCATTTCTGCCCTATTTACAGCAAGAAGGAATGCCATTCCCAACCTCTCTGGCTCCTCTTTGTGCCAGGGGACAAATGATTCGTTTTTCCAATCCAACTTCTCACATGCCAATGTGCAGCCTGAAAGATGTTTATCAAGCCTGTATCAAGGAGTGTGACTTAATACTCACAGTGGTCTGCAAGCAAAGCCTCAGCATAAGCACAACTAGATACATGCAAACACACACATTTTTAAACCTTTACAGGATGTCCAAAACAAGACACATTTTCTTTCAGAATTACCCCAGCCATTCAGAAGGAAAGCGATAATAACGCCAAAGAAGGGCTCATTATTTTGGCAGGCTGAGTCCCTTGTCTGCGCTCTCTGGAGCAAGAGGAAAGTACTCCAGTCCTGTACCCATGCACCAGCCAGTGCTGCAATCAGGGCTTACCTGCCCTTCTCAGAGAAGAAAAAGTCTTTTCTGCAAAGTCTGCAGTAGAGCAGCTGAAGAGGGGGAAAGCCTGGGGAGTGGGAAAATGTTAAAAGACAAGAAGAGATAGGTGCTGTCTCAGAGCTGGTTAGCTGCCTGCACTGTCACAGGAAAGGTGGATGCTGACTGTGGGGCAGATGCTCTCAGTCAGAACAACCACCTGTTTTGGAAGCCTGGCAGAAAGGACACCTGGAATTAGAACACCCATATCTCCCAGTCATTCAGTAGAAAGAGATGCATACATTTGTCTCAAGATAAATTGACTTTTCCTTTCCCACTCTTGCCCCATGGAGACTTAGAGAGTGAGAGAAACCCTGTGATGACACAGTCTGACCTCCTGCCAAGGAAGGCCACCATGCTTCCTTCAGTTCTGGTGAAACTACTGCATAGCACCAAACAAAGGGGGAATAAAAAAAAAGAGAAACACTGTGTTTACTTTACACATGAAGCTCTGTGTTTTACTGTGTAGCACATTTTGCAGCCCTCCCCTCTCCTGGTCCTCCCTGAACTCCCTTCAAGTTATCAGCAACATTCCTGTGCAGCATGCTGGCGGGAGTAGCACCTTGCACCGACATAACGCCCTCCCTGCCCCTGCTCAGGATTGCCATGTTTGTGTCCAAGTGCCACATTTACCTTTTGGCCACTGTGCCCAGCTGGGGTTCTGCTCTCAGCTGCGGTTCTGTTTTCAGTGAACCACCATTCTGCTGTAAGAGCCCTTGCTCCTGCAGCAGCTCCCAGGCCACCACACACCCTGCCAACCCTCCCACCTGCTCTGAGAGCAGGTGACTGCTTTAAGAGTGTCGCACAATTCCTTGTTGTCTCACCCAGCACACATGCAACCCCAAGTTCACCACTAACTCGCCTCTTTCACTACTTGCAATTTGCCCAGATTCTATGTTGCCCACAAACATAATCCAAATTAACATTGTGCTTTTTTTCCCAGGACACCAGCAATCTTAGAATCAAGAGAATCATTTAGGCTGCAAATGACCTTTAAGATCATCGTGCCCAATGTAAATCTAGCTGTGCCAAGTCCACCACTAAATCATACAATCATTTAGGCTGGAAATGACCTTCAAAATCATCAAGCCCAACCATAAACTTAGAATTGACAAGTCCACCACTAAACCACATCCCTAAGTGCCATAGTAACACGTCTTTTAAATACCTTCCAGGGTTGAGGACTCAGCTACTTCCCTGTGCAATTTGTTCTAATGCTTGATAACTCTTGTAATATCCAATCTAAACTTCCCCCGGTGCAACTTGAAGGCATTTCCTTTCATCCTGTCACTTGTTAATAGGGAGAAGAGACCAATTTCTGCCTCTTGATTAGCACTGAGCCAAAAAAATAATTCCCAGCTGAGACTACTACACTACCAGCAACGGCACTCCTTTTGTTGTCACACTGTGACCTTTTATTTAGCCAGGTTTTCCTTTACACATTGAATCACCAAATGGCTTGGGCTGGAAGGGACCTTAAAGTTCGTCTAGTTCCAATTCCACTGCAGAGAGCTTCCCCTAAACCAGGCTGCTCAAAGACCCATCCAATTTGGCCTTGAACATTTCCAGGGATGGGGCAGCCACAGCTTCTCTGGACAACATGTTCCAGTGCCACACCACCCTCACAGTAAAGAAATTTTTCCTAATATCTAATCTAAATCTACTGTTTCCTTTTAAAGCCATTCCTCCTTGTCCTATTGCTACAGGCCCTGCTAAAAAGCCTGTCCCCAGCTTTCTTATAAGCTCCCTTCAAGTACTGAAAGGCAGCAATCAGGTCTCCCTGAGAGCCTTCTCTTCTCCAGGCTGAACAATCCCAAATCTCTCAGCCTGTCTTCACAGGAGAGGTACTCCAGCCCTCTGATCATCTTCACGGCCCTCCCTCCTCTGGACTTGCTCCAACAGTGCGTGTGTGACACACTGAATCATCCCATCTATTTATTCCCATGACTTGTTGCACAACTTCAGTGCATTAAATGTGCTGGACTTACCAACAGTTTTACCTTTATCAAGTAAGATTATAGCAACACCAGAAAATCATACTATGTTAGAAAAGAACAATTTAAAAAAAACCTGTACAGACTCATTATTACAATTAATACCCCCTTAAATCAGGACCAATCCAATCCAGATCAGCTCTTATGTTATTTTACTGGAAGCAAACATCAGACCGTGGGCAGCCTAATTTAATTTGCCCAGTTAAACTTGAAATTGGCCTACTCGCTTATGAGTAATACACAACATTTTTTTAAGTCGAACTCATTATGCGGACTTTTTTTTTTTAAATTATTTTTAAATTAGCATTTATGGCCCAGAGAGTGCTGCTCAGTCAGGCCTTTTAAAATCCCTGGATGCAAGTTAGCCAGAACAGCAAACTTTAAAATGTACTGCCGTAGTAGCTGCTATTTGGTAATTTCCCAAGCTACTGCTACAACAGACAGCATTACGCTGCTGCTGTAACTGGTACCATCTTCTAGCTTTTCTTCCAGAAAAGAAACATATGATATTTCTCCACTTCCAGACCTCAGCAAATGTGCTTTTAGGACTCTTTTAGCTTCTGACTTATTCAAAGTAATGTTTAATTTTTCGTAATTTCACTGCTCATTAGTTTCTCTTTCTTGCTATTTCTCCTCTCCCTTTAGCTTTCCACAGCTATAAGAGGCTAGTTCACATTCTGCAGTTTTCACTCCGTCCCCTTCATTGTTTTAGGGATTTCTTGGCCATTTTTATAGTTATGTTTGTTCTGGCATCTAAATATGAAAAGCTTCTGAAGATTTCAGATGATGTGGAGAAGCACCATGTAAGCATAAGCAGAGCAGGCTCCTTGGTTACTGCTGAGAGTATCCCAGGGGGTACTTGGCCTCACCTGTGCATGTCCCATGCCCACCAGGACACTCAGCCCTCCCAATGTTCAGTGGGCACACAGCCTACTGCAACATCCTAGCAGCATGTCAGTGAGGACAATCCCTGAGTGAGAGGGATGCTGTGATGATCCAGGTGCTGCTTGCACAACACCAAGCACTTTGAACAGCAAAGGCAATTTGTGCACAGTAGTCCTCAGCAAAACGAGGATGCCAGCGTGAGTGCTACAAATCCCAAGAGGCATGCCTGGATCATCCCCATGTTCACAGCAGTGCCACGTAACCTCTCCTGTTTTCTTTACAAAGTAGGCAAGGTCCTGTCACATTTCTGCATGACACATGTTAAGATCTCCAGTGGCTTTGCCATATTGCTCAAAATCAGGGAAGTAGAAAACATAAGAACATCTGAGCTATTTATCTATAATGCAGGAAAAAACCTCCAAATTGGGTTAAGCATGAACGAACCTGTGAATTCCTGTCCTCAAGTATGCTGCCTTTATCACTGCCCCTCTTGTAGTTATTAGTTAACAGTCACAGACTCTTATCTGCATGGATCAGCCTGCAAAACAGAGCTTTAATTTTACATTTTACTGGCAGGTTTCCCAGACTGGGACATTCTTTCTTGTGAAACAGCCATATAGGAATCTATCCCCTCCTCAGCACACAGCTCCTTCACTCAGCTTCTCACTGCTGGCCTTCTGGAGGTCATCCCCTCTTCTTTTAAGGCAGATCTTGCTTAGAGTGTGCCATGTTTTAAAGTGCAGGCCCATGGTGAAAGATGGGCATAAGTTCATATGCTTTTTCCACAGTTGCATATTATTACCAGAAATAGTAATCCAGAACAGTCAGCTACTGACAAGCTGAGAACAGGGGATAAAGCACAGCATTCAAGTCACTGAGCTCCCCCTCATACAGCCATGGAAGACCCAGGCCAACCGTTCTCCCTGAGGTGAATGCACTTACCAAGATCCTCGGCCATGCCAACCACTTCAGGTCACTTTATGAAGTACCAGCTGGCTATGCAGCTCATGCTTGCAGCCGGGGCAAACTCAGAAAGATCAAAGATCCCACACAGTAAGAGGGAGAACCGGTTTGCTCAGAGGAGGACCACTGTCCACAGCCAGATATAAGCCAATGCTCCACGGGGAAAATTGCTTTTGCCTACAGTTGCCACAGCACTTTCTCCACAAAAGTACAACATTTCAGTGGGTGAAGCTGTCCTCAACCCGGGGTGCAGCGGAGCAGTGTCCCAGCACAGCAAAGGCTGGTGGCAGCAGGGCAAGACCCTGTGACCTGCCTCCCAGACTGCTGTGAGGCTAGGGCTCTTCTCCAATGGCCACAGAGCAAGGCTGAATGCAGCCAGCACACCTGGCAACAAGCTGAAGCAGTCACAAATTCAAACTCAATTAGTGAGAATTACAGGTCATGCATGAGGTAGGATTTGAGCAGCCATGGGCTGCGAGCAGGACTTGTTTAAACTCATTGTCAATTATCCCACTACACTCAGGAGCCATAAATTCACCAGAAGTATGAAATATTTTGTTTGAGTTTCAAATTCTGAAAACATTGAAGAAGGTCAGGAGTACAAGAAAGATACCTGGAAACACCACCAGTTTTTCTGCAGCTTTCTGAAGAAGCTTGAAGAGCAAGCTTCAAAACCATAAGACTTAAACCTGTTTTACAGCAGGGAGGGCTGAGAGTTCCCAGTGGTTTTAACTCGCCCAAGACCAGCAACTGACATGACAAACAGGATGGGGTGCCACAACACCAAATTCCCACTGCCATCCTGACTGCAGACAAGCTGGGAACATGGAAATTCTAGTTTGCCAACCTGGAACTCCTCCTGTAATCTCAAATGGATGTGAGATGAGTTCCCACTGTCATTCTTACATGGTTCATTGGCAAAACATGTTATCAAAACCCTCCATGATCTGCTTCATGACAGACAAGTTTCAGAGGGGGAAGAAGACAGAAAATGACCACTGAACCAGTCTTAAGTTTGTTTTATGATGGCTTCTAGAGAACATGGAAACTACTGATAAACTCTACAAGATTTGTCACAAAATTCTGTATTTTGATCAGTTGGGAGCATTTGCCCTTTGCTGATCTCAGAGTAGGAAAAGGATCTATGTGCTGGTCCATGCACTGCCATGGATCAGCATGAGCCTACGCAAAGCAGGTATTACATGATGTAACTTTTATGTTAAGGGTTGAACAAGGACTCAAACAAGCAGGATGCTGACAACATAATGCTCCCATACAGCCTAAAAGCTTCTCAAACAGTGCAACATGCCACAGAACCACGGCAGGTACTTAGTGCGGCTGAAAGAATTATGTAAGTGGCTTGCATTTTTAAAATACATGGAAACTTCATATTTTTGCTGTACTCAGCTCCCTGCATTGATCTCAGAGATCCACAGTTTAAGAGTAGAAATGAGAATTAGGGTCAGGGTGACACAGACAGGGTGTCTGACTGACACCCTGTACGTCCCACTCCTTTACTTTTAGCCTACAAACAGGACAAAACCTCCATCTGAGATTAGCAAGAGGAAGAGAAGCCAACATTTCGTAAGTTCACTTCAGTTGTTAATCCCCATCACAGACAAGTCATATGTGACTCTCTCTAGTTCTGGGCACCAGGCAGCAGTTCTTTCGAAGGGCCCTGGAACGCGATGGGAAAGGCTGAAACACCCAGCATGCTGGGACACTGCTTTGAGCAACTGGAAAGAATTGCTTCCCACGTTAATGGCTGTAATAAACCTCACCATCTTTGGTCAGAACTGCCAGTTGCCCTTCTTTGCCTTTGGCTTCAACATAAATATATACCTACATTTATAAAGTAAAACAAACAGACACAAACCCCAGTACTAAAACTAGATGTTATTTCACCATTTTTCTCCCTAAGGATAGAATAAGAGCACAACTAGGTGGCAGCTGTAAGCCTTCTTCCTTAAGGCACTACTGAAAGGTGTTTGGATAGAAATACTGATAAGCACTGAATAAAACCACGTACATAGCAGTGCCCTGGCTATGCACCCATGCAGTGTCTTCTCAGCTTTCCAACAATTTTCATCATTCTTCTGTGTAACTCATCCAATTTTCTCTACATTACTTGAAGATGCTGGCACTAGAAAGCCACGCTGATGTAAGACTGAGTCTGAAGTAAATATAAGGTTTACAGACATAAAATGACCTCCTCACCCTGATTCATTACCAACCTGTTTGTGTCCAAAATCATGGTTGCCGTTTCCAGCTAGAACCTGGCACAGAAAGCTCCCCAGAGCCGCCTGCCCATTCTGACCCCCATGTACTCACATGGGACTGCTCAGGACACAGCCTCCCTTCACACATCACGTTCAGGACATGCCTTTCCAGGTTCATAAATCACCACTTGTCCGCATGAAAATTACTTGGTTTCAATAACCTTATTTACCAAACAAACTGCATTACACCGTCTTGCCCCTATCAACAGCTACAATTCACCAAACATGTTCCATCTACACATTTTGCCAGTCATGAGTCATGTCTTCTTCTGCATCACTGAGTTAAGTGCCAGGCAGATCTGGCTTCCCCACTCCCCTTATCTGAAGAGAAGGGTCATCAAGTCTACTTCTTTGAAAACACGGCCTCCACATATCATGTTGCAGAGACTCTTCTGTAAAATGATCAAGCTCTAGCTTAAAATAGCTGGATTATTTGCTCCTCTCATCTAAGGTGGCAATGCCAGAACCGTGATCTTTTGATGCTGAAAAGTTATTTTCTACATTCATCTTGAAGTTAATCCTCAAACAGTTGATTTATTAGTGTGCTAGTACTGTCCTTTAGCTTAGAGTATCCTTCATCCTCCTTACTGTTTATACTGCCACTTCAGTTTATTTATTGGATACTGGCTCTCTATCAATCACTACCCTCACTTCCTAAGCCACTTACATTTTATTGATATTCTCTGGCATTGGATATTAACTGGGTTCTCACACACTGAGTTTATACTGCCTTTTATATATAAATATGTATCACATATAGAGATCTCTCTTTACACCAAAGGTAAGCTTCTCAAAGAACATAATCAGATCTTTTTAAGAAGTACAAGACACTTTACATGACATCAATTTTCAGGCATGAATAACTTCATATTTACCCAGGATTGGTGTCATGCTACCCAGCCTGTATTTTCCTGGGCCATCCACTTGGCAATTTTCAAAACTGTCCCAACACAACCACTCATTCAGTCTCCTGCATTTGCTGTGATCCACCAAGACTGATTAAAAGTGAACATGAGCAAGCTAGAGACCTCCTCTCATTCACCTAGTGCTCACTATATTTCAAGGGAATGTGGTTTTTTCCTTAGCACAGCTGCCAGCAAAACTCTGCTCATGAACAGCACCCCATGCTATGCAACTCCCATGTGGGTCTCTGGATCCCTACTTGTAGCACTCAACTTCTGGATAATGAACTTATCCTTCCCTTGCTGCTGACCTGGATGTCAGCTGCAATAGCATTCAAAGGCACACAGCTCAACAAAGGGAAGAGATGTGAATTTACTGTCCAAATGACCTTTTACTCTCACTCATGGACAGACAAAAAAGCTGGAGTGAGGAAGTGTTTGGTAGGCACACGACAGGCTGGGCCACTGTCACACTCCTGCTCTTCTGCTGTGCTGGGAGAGGGAAAAGACACTGGAGTGCCTTTAATGTTTTATAAGGCACGTGCAGGAAATTCAAGACGCCCTGGTCAGGTCCTGCCAGCTTCACTGCGCACCTGGGACCCTGCCACATAGCACTGAGCACCTACCTGCCACCCCCACTGCCCACAGTGAGGTCACATGCACCCAGAAAACTCCTGCACCTGTGCAGGCTGGTCAGCCTAAAAGTTTTTGTGGGTGAGCAACACTAGTGATTCATGTATTTGAGCAATGATGGAGGTAAAAAGGGAAAGGGAAGGTGTGGGGGTCGGCAGGAAGCAAACCCCAGACACCAGTTTCTAAATAGCAGATGTGGCTATTCTGGCTAGCAAACTTCCACTTTAATTTCTAACCCACAGAGATGGGAAATGATTCATGAAAAATCAACAGGATAAAATTAGCTGGAAGGCAGAGAGATAATTCATGCAACCCAACCGTCATGGGCTGAAGCGCCAGCACTACCAGCACTGCCTGGCATTTCAGCCTCCGGTGCCCTTCAGTGACTGGCACCTGGCCAGCAATCAGCTCTGCATATATTTCCTTAGTGTCAAAATTAGCCCCTCTGAAAGCACATCCATCTTCTAACAAGACAGCCCTTCACTCAACACTTTTCCAGAAGTTCCAGCTTTTCCTTTCTTTAAAAAGGAAAGATTATCTACAGTATGCTGTCTTTTTCTTCCACTGGTGAACGTTTAGTGGTGTCAGAAGACTGAACTGGATGGGCTGGCTTGCACACACATCTGTGAGCCACAGCCAAGCTATGCACTAAAATCAAACTGCCCCACTGAGTCAGAAAACTCAGCGCATTTTGCCAGAGCTCCCTTTTCCTGCACAAAGACAACAACACACTCAACAGCAACAACCAAGTGCTGGTCTGCCTAAACATACACCACTGACTTTTTGTAAGACTGCTGCTAAATTCTGTCAGGAATCACAAAACAGGATTACACTCTTGATACAGTCACATCATAGAAAGTTTTTTGACCAGACTTGTATTACTTATAAATCATAACCCAAAGCTCTTTATCCCAAAGGCAGATGAGAAACTTCCACTCCTCCAAGAGACCTCTGGACTTCAGGAGGCACCTGGTTACTGACAAATGCCCATTCCCACCACCCAACGCAAAAGCTTCAGGAATCAAATGTAAAATTGTAAAGCCTCTGGAGCATCAATACCTCTAGGCAGGGAAGTCTCAGGTGCAGGGGAATCCCCCCATTCCATTGGGACCTATGGCTACAGATGTAAAATAAAGCTAAAATCCTGCTTTGGCACCATTTATCTAGCTGGTGCCTGTTTCTGTGGAAGGATATTACAGGACAGTTCCTCTATGCTTGTTACAGTGGTTTCACTCTACTTGGACCTCAGGACACGGCAGGCAGCTCCTTTCTTTTTACTTGTTCAGCAAAAAGGAAAAGAGTATGTGGGAGAAAATGAGATGGTAGGAGCAGATCTTACTTTCGCTTGTTCCCAAAATTCTGACAAACTAGCTCAGTCCGTTAAAAGCACTAACAAACACAGCAGGCAAAATGAGAACACATCAACTGTTCCACAAAATGCAGAGGAAGCAAAAGCAAGAGCAGTATTTATTTCTCCTCATTTGTACCCTCTTGCAGGCCATTAGGAAGATAAGATCTCACAGCACAACAGACATTATTCAGAGCTGGTAAATCTGTCTACAGGTTAGGGACTCATGTTACATGACTTGGATGAGTAGTGGTTGAGCATGGGTCACAGCGACCCCCTTTTCCTTGGGGCAGGCAGCAATCCAGATACTCCCAGTGTTGGATCTGCCAAGAAACCAGATATCCGTGTGCTGAATTCACCACCACCACAATTTGATCTGCACATTCCCTTCCATACAGAGAGAGGGGTGTTCAGACCCTGTATATCCTAATACAGCTAACTAGAAAAAAATTTCCAGCAGGGGCCAAGCACTTCTGGTCCATACATGCAACCTCAAGTGTGTCTTCTACATAAAGGTATTGGGTTGCACAGAAATGTCTGGTCCTTTACACTATGGACATTTTTAAAACGCTGATTAGCAGAAGCATGGAAAGAGCCCAAGAAGTCACTCAATTCCAGTCCAAAAAGCAGAGGGAGCACGTAAGAATGAGTTCACGTGTGCAAGTCACTAAGGGACTACAAACATTCACTAACTATCCTAGAAGAATTCAAAAGCAACATCTCAACACCTGACTAGGAAAGAGACCTGGTTAAAAAAAACATCCAGCCAATCACCAGTTAACTCCATTACACCTAGAGAGGCCATGTTAGCATCTGATTTAGTCGGTGCTAGCTCTCAGCACATCCAGAAGATGCAATCAGTGGATCCGCTGCTCTGGATCAGAACACCTTTGCAACAGCAATGCAGCATTAGTTGGTGGGACTTTGCGCTGAGGGTCAGGCACCTCTACACCCACACATCGGCCCTTCACCACTCGAGGTAGAATTTTCAAGGAACAAAGCGACTTACAAACGTACCATACATAAGAATGTTCTCTTTACAATCACCAAGGGAAGAGAAAACTAGTAATTTAAAAGATTCTATTCTTCAAAAGCTGACTGAACTAATCTGATCTCAGAAAAGATAATCGGCAAGCCTAGGTGTGAAACATGACAACTACAGAACATATTTTGTTGTTCATAAAAGTATGTTTCTGTGTCATCAGTATTGATTTTTCCTTCGGTCAGTTTCCAAGTGTTTTCATTAATTTCCCTGAATTGATAAAAGGACTGGACTCTACAAACTGTGGCGTATTTAGCATTCTCATTAGCGTTTCCAAGCAAGTAGTGTCCAATTCAAAGAAAGCAGCAGACCACATGAAGTACTCCAGCAGCATCAGAAAAAAAGAAATTTATAAACCCAAACAACAGCAAACCCCCTTGATACACACAGACATGAGGAAATCAATGTTTATACAAATGAAAGGTGTAGAGAGGAACATACTTGAGTGGAAAGGTGATTCCAGTCAAACTTAGGACATCTTCTACAGAAGATGCTGTGAACACTTGGTTCGAGTCTGCAGTTGAAGGACTACATTTAACTCCACCCAGCATACTATGATGCAGTTTATATGATACATTTTCAAAATAAAGCTTCTTTGTACTAAAACCAGAATGTACTGGAAAATATTTCATATTGATTATTAGCCTGCAAATGACTGATAGCCCTGACCAATATCAGCTCCAATTAGCATAGCCTTCAACCCTCTGAAACACTCTGAAAGGATGTTAGTGGGGGACCATCAGGGATGTGCATACCAGACGTCCGGATCCATAGTCAGGAGCCTGGAGCCAGTGCTCTGCAGCCCACAGAGATGACATGGCTTGGGGACCAGGACAGGATGCCTCAGCTCCCCAGTGTGCAGGGCAGGAGCACTGCTGGCTCTCAGGGAAGCTAATTACAGCAACCCTAGAGCTGCTGCGTGGGATAATCCTCCACATCACCTCCCATGAACTTTTACCACCGTCCTTACACATCTCCCCCACTACCCACAGCCAGGGTTCCACGGGCAGAAGCCAGCCCCAGCTGACAGGAGCACAGGCAGCAAGGTGAGTGCTGGGAGTGGCAGCCCCAGCAGGGCTTGATGCCAAGACTTTAGAACAGCAGTCCCTCCTCTGGCACAAGTCACTACAGGTGAAGGAAAACTAGCCTTGCTGAAAAGCCAAAGCCTAAGGAAGAGAGAAGAAAGGGGGCAGAGAAAGGAAGCCATTTATCAGAGCACGCTTCAATTGGACAACTTGGCTTATGACTGACCCTTCTGACGGGCCCCTTACTGATGGCTGTCCAGGAGCGAGGGACTGCACTGAAACAGTTCTGCAGTACACATTACTGATTGACTGCTGGAGACTGCGAGTTTCTGCAGCTTAAACTTTAAATTATATGTATAATGCTTTTACCTTCTGACTGCAGAGAAACTGTTCTGAGCCTGAGTACTGCCAGAGTACTGCCTCCCAGCCTTGCAGAGAGAAGTGACCTTTGAGCAACAGCTCTGAAGGATACAAGCTATCCTGCCCCCACAAATGGAGCAATGACCGAAAAACACAATAGCAAAGCTTTAAGTGTCAGTATTTTTAATTGTTTGACTGTCTCTCTGCAGAAACGTGTTCTTGCACTTATGTGAAGAGCTTGGGACGGAAGTTGGAAAAATGCTTGTGCTACTACCACCTTCACTTCTAGCTGAACTTCAAAGCCTACGTGATGAGGACAGTGACCAGACTTCTAAAAAACCACATAGAAAATGTGATTCTAGTTGCCAAGTCAGAATTTACTCCTTCATCTCTGCTTTTTTGCTCTCAATTCTCTCAGTCTTTTCTATCAGTATTGTCCCTCGTGGTGGGCATTATAAAGAAAAACTTCTCCAACACGGGATACTTGTGTTGCCCTCCTCATCAGGTTTCTCCTCCATCCACCTTGGCTGCTTCCACCTTTCAAAGATGCTGCAGGACTGCTCTGTTTTCCCTTGATCTTTGGCCTCTTGTACCTGCAAAATTCTTCTCTTTCCAAAGCACTTTTCCCTCATCTTCTTTCCAAAGATGAGGGAAACCAACACAAACCTCTCACCTTGTCCTCTGCTTTTCTTAGGGTGATTGGACTTGCTACTGGAATCCACTTGCACAGAAAAGTTTAACTAGCAGGAATTCCTGAAAAGCCACACTTTACTACGTAGCTTTAGAAGGAACATTGCTCTAGAGGCTTTATTTAAGAACACCTTTGGTAGCAGAGAAGAGGTCACAGGGAGAACAGCAAACTGTGAAATTAAAGCCTTCTTTACTCCACTACTGCAGAGGGGTCAGTGCAAGAGGAGGCACTAAAACTGTCTGCAGCTGCACAAGAGCTCTGGTCCAAGAAACTTCACCCACTACACGAGAGCCTGAGGCAGGAGCGCTGTGCAGACGCGCTTACAATGAGAAACGCCGCAAGCATGACAAGGGGTGAAATGTGAAGCAGCAAAGCCAGTGTCCCACAGCAGGGCTGCCCAGTTGCAGGCCAGCAGGAATTCTGCCACTTGCTCAATGCCAGCGGATACTGCACGTGCTGATTGCCCTTCACCAGCTCCGCCTGTGCCTCAAGCTGCTCTCAGCCCCAGGGTCTGAAAGGTCTCTGCTCAGGTGAGAGGACAGATCAGACTACTCAGCACTGATGCAGGAAGATACATCAAGGAAACCCTGATGTGCACTCAGCTGACTCCGGATTTCTTCAAAGGCCAGAAAGCTGCAATGCAAACTGAGGAATACAAGTGATGCTTGCTTGTTTTGGCTTTACTTAGGAAAACCACAGGTCTCAGGTACACATGTTCCCAGTGCAGAGGAGGCATCAGAAGTTCCCACCTGCACTCACTCCACTGGGAACAACAGTCATTACTTTTCACTGGTACCCAGTCTTATATCTTCAGACCAAATTTTAGCAGCTTATTTCTTCGTTCTGAAAGTCCTCAAGTAAACCTACAGTATTATTATTTGATTATCAAACAAATAACAAACCCAAACCATTTTGTCTGTGGGACTACATTTAGTTTCTCTGAAAATTTTCACATCCATGTGCCACTAGATTGGTAATAATGATTTTAAATATGCTACACCAAAATGTCACAAATATTAAGCAGCATTTTAAGAGCTCTGGAAATGGTTTAGTAGCACTTATAGATGAACCAGCAAGAGACAGGCCCTCCTAACAGCAACATTAAGAATAAAGAGCTAGGTAAAAGCATGTACTTCTCCTGCATAAATGGACATGGGGGAAAAAGAACCTTAAAACCCCACAACTCTACTTGGGAATTAACCTGCATGAGAAAGGAGTTACTAAAGGAAAAAAGAAAATTTAAAAAAACCACAGAAGGATAAAGAGTACACGGTACTCTCTATAAAAAAAACAAAGACCTCTCTTGCCTGGGCTTGTATTTCTCCTCAATATACATACTTTGATTCCTGACTCAGAGTGGCAACTTCCACTTTGCACACTGCCTGCGTCCCGTGATCGCAAGGCCAGCCTGCTGCAGTGCAGGAGCCTTCCTGCTTCAGGCTCCTCGAGCAGTGTTCACAACCTTTACACTGCTCCTACCAATTTCAAGCAGTTCCATCACTGTCCAGCGAGGAATACGAGCAACGAGCTGCCCCCATCCCTTCCCAATAAGATGGACCTTGCATCAGTTCATAAAAAATCAGGTTTCAAAGAAGTCCTTGCTTTTGCCCTCTTTATTTAAAATCAGGTATTACCCTCACAATAATCCTCCCCTTTACTTGCTAAGAAAGTGCAAGTAATTGCTATCAGTGACCAATAAGGCTCACAATGAGAATCCCCCCTAAACTGCCCCAGAAAGCACCAAGCTTCATGCATGGTCCACAAAGATGTCAGAGGAACAATGTATCCCAAAACCAGAGAGCTCCGCACCAAAGCCAGCACCGAGTCAGGAGCCTGAGGACCTCCTTCATGCTCCACAAACAGCTGGAAAGAGCTGCAGCCTTTGACACGACTCCTGGGCAGGAGGGAACAACGACTTCCCCTGGTCCTGCTACTCCATGCTGCAGTGAGATCGGTCGATTCAGCATCTAGCCAAGAGCCAGGGCAAACTTTAGCATCTCTCGTGGCTACCTCAAATCCTTCCCAGTGAGTGATTCCAGCAGCCAACCCCTCCTTTGCTAACAGAGTCCTTGGCCACACCAACAGCCCCGACACTTGAACTCTTTGCAGGCTGCATGTGTTTTAAGAGCTCCACAACACTCAGCCCTGTGCTAAACTACTCTTTCTAGAGCAGGAGCACCTTTGGTCCAAGCACTCCTTGCAAGAAGCAAACACCCATCATCTCAATACTTTTGTTTCTGACTGCAGCTCGCACTTGAAAAGCAAAAGCACACTGTCCTCATCAGGCATGCTTGTCTGTTGTGGGGTTTATACACAATTAATTAGAAAGTCAGGAGACTCATTTCCCTTTCCACTTTCACTGCTTATAATCTTGGTGATTAGACAAACGGAAATTTAGGGGACGTGAAGCCCAACCCAGGCAGCAAGCTTGTGCTCCGCCAGCCTCACAGGGAGTTAAACCTTGCTGGCAGGACCGGATCCAAGGGGCTGCTGGATATTTGGGGCTGGGACTCCTTTGCTGCTTAACAAACCTTTGCACATACCTGCAGTGCTGGAAAACAATCCTATCTTACAGTCAGGTTGGTATTTTTTTAAGCTGGTTCTGCCAGTTCTCCTCTGATTAATGAGAGGTATTAATCACAGGAAAAAGAGGAAGCAACACTGAGCCAACAGTTTTGCCCACAGGCCAGCTTTTTTTTTTTTTCAGGGATCTGAAAAGAGACTCTGGACGCACCTTACATTTCCCTCTGAAATACGACAAGTGATATCGGACCATTTGCAAAGAAGCCTGAGAAGTTTTGTAACTCAAAAAAACTCCCAAACCCACAGAGGGGAAAAGGCCCAAGAACATGCATCCGGAGTTTTTCTGCGCGAGTTAAGAGAGCATCCCGGCGCCGTGCACGGGGCGCGGGCGATGCCGCGGGCTCGGTGCCCGCTCCCGCGGGGTTCCCGGGTGCCGCCGCCGCCCCGGGAGCGCCCC
>VZTH01018813.1:199582-255317 GCA_013397815.1 Aleadryas rufinucha
GGACCCGCCCGCCTCCGGGGCACGGCGGCCAGACGTGACCCCCGCCCGCGGCCGTGCCCCGGGGCTCCCCCGCCGGCCAGGACCGGGGGCGGAGTTGCCCCGGGGCGGGCGCCTGTCCCACCGGCAGCACCCCGCGCCTCTGCCCGCCCGTCGGGAATCTCATGCTCTTCTGCGGGAAAAATGTGAATGAGAAGACGTGGTGTTTCCCTGGCGCTCGGAGCTTGATCATATTTCAAATTACTCCCCAAAAAAGTAACCCACCCAACAGCAACAGTAACAACAAACCCTACCCTTCAGCTCTGTGCAGAAATTGCGGGCAACATGACGGATGACAAAAAGTAGCCAAAATTTAATAAACAGAGGAAGCATGTCTCACCAATAAAACAAATTCTAAATAAAACCATCTGCAAGTATTAAATTTGAAACAATGCAAACTCTTCATCTGCTTTGCCAAAAGAGGCACAACGGGGGGTAAAGAGAGAGATGGATAAATAGCCATAATTTTCCAGTTCCTTCGGTTGACAATGGACTTGTATGCAAACAGGGCTGTGGTGACAATGTGCCGGCTTGGATTCTTGGAACTACTTCCCTTTTTCTGTGGCCCGGAGAAACACCATTTTCTGAAGTCCTGAGAAATAATTCTTTCTTGACACTCTCCACCCTGAAGTGCCTACTATATAAAGTTGGTGTAAAGAAGAGAAAAATTGAGTGAGGACAAAAGGTAAAGAAAGCACATAGCCCAAGCAAAACAGAGGCCTGCTTCTGCCATCCTTGAACTGCCTCCACTGCTCTCACTGAGAGTTGTGGGGTGGCAGAACTTCAGGGTTAGGTCTTGATGTATCGCTTAATTTAAATTGTCTGGCAAAACAAGAAGGAAGGTAATCAGCTCAGGGTCGAAACAAGCTCACTTTGCAAAAGCAGCCAGTGTAGCACAGATGATTATTCGGAAGTTCAAATGAGTATCAGTCATCAGATCTCCAGCTGTAGTTTGGTTTTTGTTCCCCATTTCTAACCTCTGGGGAGAGGATTCCTTCTCAGAGGAAAAGCGTGCGGTGTCATTTTACCCCTTCCAGTAATTGCAGATAGATGGACTTTGAGACACTTGCACTTGCCTTGGAAAGACCATAAGCTGTCAGCACCTTCAGACTCCTCAGAAATATTAGAGATCCTAATAGATCTGCCCTAGTTTGCAGTTTCTGTCTGTGTGCTGAAATGTGTGAGAACACTCAGCTGGCAGTAAGTGCAACAATGGGTTTGTAAATATGATTGATGAATGAACCAAGAGAAAAAATAATAATTAAAAAACCTAATAAAAATCATGTGAGTAATACAAATGCACACTGAATGCCAGGCTAATTTGGAGTAATAGTTTAGTTGTAGCTATTGTAGTCAAAGGCTGCAAGAGGAGGCTCAAAGGGAGGCATAAAGCTTTTATTTATAAAGAAAATTAAATATGTAAGTACAATATAAATAACAGCTATTATGTCTTCTTGTAAACACAGGCATGCTAATTTATTGAGAGAGAGTTGCCTTGTCTTAATGTGTGCCAGTTGCCTTTATATGTTTAATAGTCAGGTATGCTGGGTTTGGGTAGTGGGGAGGCTACAGGGGTGTCTTCTGTGAGAGGCTGCCAGAAGCTTCCCCAATGTCCAGCAGAGCCAACTCCAGCCAGATCCAAGACGGACTTGCTGCTGGCCAAGGCCGAGCCCATTAGCAACAGCGGAAGCACCACTGTGATAACTCATTTAAAAAGGGAAGGAAAAACTGCAACAGCAATTGCATCCAGAGACTGGAGTGAGAGTATATGAGAGAAATAGCTCTCCAGACATCACGGTCAGTTGAAGGAGGAGGGGAGGAGGTGTTCCAGGTGCCAGAGCAGAGATTCCCTGGCAGCCTGTGGAGAATACCATGGTGAGGCGGGGTGTTCCCCTTCAGCCCATGGTGGTCCATGGAGAAGAAGATATCTGCTTTTATCCTCTGAAGGGTAAAAGCCAGAGCACGTGGATGCTCAAATCAGGCTGTGACCCTTTGGGAAGCCCATGCTGGAAGCAGGATCCTGGTAAGGTCTGTGGACATGTGGAGAGAAGAGCCCATCCTGGAGCAGGTTTGTTGGCAGGACTTGTGACCCTGCAGAGGACCTGCACAAGAACAGTTTGTGAAGAACTTGAACCTGTGGGAGGGACCCCAGGCAGAAGCAGGGGAAGAATGTGAGGAGTCCTTCCCCTAAGGAGGAAGGAGTAGAAGAGAAAATGTGTGATGAACTGACCACAGCCCCCATTCCCTGTCCCCCTGCACTTCTGGAGGGGAGGAATTAAAAAACTCAGGAGTAAAATTCAGCCCAGGAAGAAGGGAAGGGTGGGGGAAGGTGTTTTAATATTTAGTTTTTATTTCCCATTATGCTTCTCTGATTTGATTGCTAATAAGCTAATTTTCCCAAGTTGGGTCAGTTTTGCCCTTGACAGTAATTGGTGAGTCATCTTTCCTTGTCGTATTTCAACCCATGATCTTTTAGTAGTTGTATTTTCTCTCCACTCTCTGGTTGAGGAGGGGAGTGATAGAGCCGTTCTGGTGGATACCTGGTGTCCAGCCAAGGTCAACCCATCACACAAGGAGACAAAATCCCCATGAAGAAGATTTTGTATCTTTTCTATCTAGAAACAAATTATGGAAGGAAGACAGTGCAAATTTGTACTCCCTCTGCAAAAATGTTACCTTTGGGGCTTGAAAAGGCTTCCCTTCTTCAACAAACTGCCTCCTCACTTATTAAGAAGCCATAGGATTAATTTTTTTTTATAAGTACATTCAGCCCCCACTCCACCACCCACAGCAATTCTCCTGTCTGCTGGCTCTCAGAATAAAACTTTACAAATGGCAACATCAGTTCAGAATGACTGTCTGATTAGGTGTTGACAGAATGACTGTCTAATTAGGTGTTGACTTTCCAGTATTATACTGTCAAATTTGTTCCTCCATGAAATGCTAGATGTTCTCCTGCAGAGGCAAAAAGGTTCTTCTACTGACACTGAACTTATAGCCAATGGTATAAAAAATAATGCTTGCAAAAGTGGATAAAACTGAATCAAGCTTGTCAAAACCACATTTAAATGGTCTTCAGATCTCACAGTGCTGGGAGTTGGCAGGTACATCTGCCAGCTGCAAAATCTGACCTCTGCACCAGAAGAGTCTGGGTGCATTTTATGGAATGAGCTTACCTAAAAACACCCAGTGGCTCAGGCACAACACTGCAAAGAGGGTTGAAGTCAGGACCTGTGCTGGAGGTGGGGTGATGGGGGATACCTGGCTGTCTTCAACAGGGTGCCTAAGGAAAGGCAGAAAAGCATTCAGGTTCTTCTGCAAGCTGTAGCACACAGTAGCCTTGACATTGCTGAGTATTCTCTCGTTTAGGATTGTCAACATCCTACGTAACCACATCAGTACAAAGAGGCTGCCATCTGCTTCCCAAGCTCCGAGAAACTGGTTGCTGGGGGCCAAACTTCATCCTCCTCCAGGAAAGGTTGCTCATTTGCAAGCAGAAAGGAAAATCCTACTGCTATTACCCAGGCAACATTTCTCCTGCACACAGAAAAGATTCAAATTTGCAGGACCGTGGTGCTGATGCTCTCATTCAGTGTGTCACTAGCTGTTAAACATCTTTTAGCATTAAAAACTCTGGTAATAAGCCACACCAAAATCAAGGACACTTCTCTTCCACATTGATAGGTTGTTGGATAGTGAAGCAGAATACAAACTTTTCCCTTTGAAAATCTGAAAATGGCCCACAAAAGAAAAGGAAATTACATGGCTGAGAAGGAAACTCGGCCAGAAGCCTGTGGTTACAAATTACTGTAGCAGGGTGGGACAGGCTCCAAATGAGGTGTGGGGGAAGAGCTCTTTGAAGAGCACGTAACTGTGCAGAGCTGCAGCTTGTGTTTTTATTTCTGCTGTACAATAGAAGCGGCGATGACCTTCACCCAGCAGTGCTGGGTGTTTTTCCTCATCATGCTATATGAGTCTTCCACTGTTACTAGTGGAAGAATAGGAATCCTTTACCAATGCCATGCTCTCCTTGAAGTTATGGGTTTCACTGGATTAAGCCTAATGAACAGTTCTCCATGGAGACAGATGAATATTGCTGTGTTCAGCTGGTAAGCAAGAAACTTCTGGATGCAACCTTCTACTCTTTACTCTCTTCTCCAGGCTTGGCAGTTGTGCCACTGCCTTAAGGGCTGAGCCTGCCCACCCTGTGGCCGCAGCAGCTCTGGTGCTAGCAAGAGAGCAAGAAAACACACTGTTAGGGACAATGAGGAGGGAGGGATGATCCTGCCTGGGGTTTAGAATAGTGCACAGAGCCCTTCCTGGGAATGCTGTAGAGCTGTACAGGGAATTGAGGGTGTGGTCTGACAGAGATGCCGTGATGCAGCAGGTAGGTAGAGCCACTCCAGCAGTCATAGTCCCTCACACTGCCCACTCTGAGCTGGATGCCTAACCCAGCAATTGCCAACATGAGCAAAAGGAGGTGGTGGTGGGACCATGCTGTTGGGGGAGAGGGGGAAAGCCAGACCTTTCCCTTGGCAGCAGTGAGCCAGGGAATCAGCCTTGGCATTTGCGGCTCCGAGGCAGTGCTGTCTTTAGGATTTCCTGCTCTGTGGTGAGTGGGTGCTGCCATGGCCTCCCAGGCCTGGCTGTGCTGACAAGGCTGTTCATAGGCCATGAGCTGGAGAAGAAGGCTGAACTGGGTTAAAAATAATCCACCAAAAAAAAGAAGAAAGCTGCTTAGTTATCATAGTATTGATCCATGCATGTGGATTGCCTTTTACCCAGATTGGTGCCTATGCCTTGGGCTGCAGGGATGGCAGCAGGAATGAGCAGTCAGACTGTAGCCAGAAACACAGAAATTTAATCACTTGCCCACGACCAGTCCTGAAATCTTTTGGACTAGAGAAGGCACATATAAAGCCTTTTTCAAACTTTAGGGTCTGAGAATTTGCACTGGTATGTTTTTAATGAATAACCAGAACTGCTTTTCCATATGAAATGGTCTCTCTGTAGCTGGCCCAAAGACTGGAAAGCAAGGAATGTCTCTGCTCACAAGCACTTCGAAACTCAGTGGTTTGTTTCTAGGCATCCGTCACATGTTTTGGCAGTCCATAGGAATGTGCACTTCTGTATATCACAAGCAGCTACCCTGGCTTGAGCCAAATAACTTGTGCTTAACTATAAAGCCGTCTTTAAGAAAGACACTGAGTTCTGATCTGCAGAAAGCAAGAGATAAAGAATTTCTTTCCCATTGTTCTCACTCTCCTCATTATAAACATGGGCTTGGATTCCCTGTATGAATTTGGCGTCATCCACCTTCTAGACACTGGTTCTTTTTATGCTTCCCTTTATGCTTAGATACATTCTTGATATCTTCTCCCTAGGAAGATATTATCTATGCTGTCATCTAGTCAATTCGATATTTCTTTCTGTGTAAGTTAACAAATTTGTCCCTTTAAATTTCTCAACAAAAGATATTTTTACCTGTCCTTATATTGTTTTTCTGTTTTTCCTGTGAACCCCACTCAGTTTTTCAACATCTCTTCTAAAACACAGTTGTCTGAACTGCCCCTGGCGATATAGGATCCACTTTACACAAAATACGCATACGTATTTATATACAAATGTCTTTATAGCTATGCTTTCAGGATCACCACAATATGTCATTGTGTCAGGACACTGCAAGTTCCCCATGACACTGTCCTTTTACCCTTTCCAGGGTTGCTGTTACCCAGAGGATGTTCCATCACTCCTTGGGAATGGCCTGTGCTCACAGTGCCATGCACAGCACTGCCCGCAAAATCCCTTTCTGGGAATGGGCCCGTGTTTCTGACATCAAGCACTCTCAGATCAGATAGCATAACACCTTCTCTTCCCTTGTTTGCTAATCTTGATGTCACCTGTGAATTTTATCATCAGTAATTTTATATTTAACTTTCTGGTATAATACTGGATAGGTTAGGTGTAAATACTTCTTAGAAAGTCCACTCATTACCATTTCATCTGTTGCAGTACCTGGAGGCAGAATTCCTGAGCAGAGGACATCATTTGAGAAAGGTTGTCACTTCAGCCCAAGTCTTGCAGTTGACTCTGACTCTGCATGTTGAGACTCTACCCACTCTTCTTACCAGGGAGTTGCAGCTACTCCCTGCTGCTCTTGGGAAGGCTGGGGTAGGCTCTCATGATGCTTCTGCATTGCAAGAGGATGGCCCTTGTCTGACAGCTCTTCCAGTTCAACTTTAAGACAACCATATGGAATGCCTCCTGCACACATCATTTATTACTATTTCATTTTGTTGGGAGGGCAGGAGTGTTGCTCTTCCAGAAACACTAACACGGTGTGTTACAGACAATCTGTTCAGCAGTTCTCCACTAGCTGATGCTGTCCTTAGCAGGCTATTTTGTAAAAAAAGTCGACAAAAATGCTCGACCAGAGCAGAGAGCTCCAAAGCAAATAGTTGCAGCGGATTTTCACAGGCGACGCCTCCGCCATTCACTGCTGCACCGGCATATTATGTTACGGGCACTACATCAAGAGAACATGATCTATAAATCTCAGGATTCTCTGTTCCAAATTAGAGACATGTAGATCAGATTTAACTCTGAATCGAAATTTTAATTAAAGTAACTAAATTAATCTACATCAAATAAATACTGCCATGTGGTTTTGAAGTCCTAGAGGGAAAAAAAAAGATTTTTATACCAAGTAACTTGTTGTTTGTTCTGTTGCCGTTCGACATTTCATGTTGTTCTAATGCACCAGAGTCTGAAAATTGTTGTGACTGGGAGCGAATAATAAACAAAAAGTAAAATGACTGTCCAGATCTTCTGGTCTGTAAGGAACAGAAAACCGGATGTAGACCTTTGATTTTTTTTTTTTTTTACCTAATCTCAGCTGGTGATAATAGCGTAGTTGAAGATAATCAAACTGATTTGTAAAAAGACCATTCACTTAAAGGGCAACGTACTGCACTTAACCATAATATTGAAGAATGTAAGGGGAAAAGAGCCTTAAATTTTGTATCAAAAGTAGAATCTGAAGAGAAACAGTGGTAGGGAACAACAGTGTCGCCGACTCTCATGACACTTGGTATTTTCTTTAAAGCTTCTGATTACATGGGTTTCTCGGCTTTCATTTTAAAAATAGTGCTTTCTTGTCCTCTGGCTAAGAGGCTGCAGAAAGCCTGAGCTTCTGGACAAAATATTTAAAGATACCTAAGCTAGAAGTAAATAAAAGGCAGCCACCTTTTTATTATTACTTTAAATGTCATGATTGTAAAGCTAATTCTGGCTGCTCAATGGCTGAGCAGCCACTTTTTTTGTTTTGTTGTTGTTCCTGAACTCTGCAGTCTGACAGGTCTCCTGCCTAATCACAGTGTGTTAAGTCAAGAACCTCTTTTTTTATGTGTGTTCTGCATTTGATTAGCACTTGGATAATCTTACAGTCTCTACGTCTTCCATTACTACAAGTAATAAAAGGACTAATACAAGTGACAACAATGACCATGATGCAGGGTAGTTTCAAAGCAAACAAATTGCTTTATCAAAAGCATGAGCACCAAAAGTGTTCAAGGTGAAGAAATGCATCAAAAAAGGCCCACTGAGCTGAAAACAATGTTTCCATGGATACGATTTGCCTGGATAAGAGATTTCAGGGGGGGTTTTTTTGTTTGTTTGTTTTTTTAATGAGGAAAGACTATTTTCTCATTTTCTTTGCTTTTTCCTTTTTACGATGAAATCTTCATCTTTTAGGTGGAGGTAAAGTATCGTGTGTTTGCCTGGTGAAAGCTTTAGTTTCCCCCAACGGCTGATTGCTACTTTCCTTTAGTAACACTGTTAATAACTTAAGCTTAGTTTAAGTTAAAAAGCCATTTGGTTAATCCAAAGCGTCAAAAGTGTTTCTCAGAACAATTTCAATAAAAATACATACAAACTAAAAAGGAAATCAGTAAAAGCTCTGGATTTTGCTTTTCTACTGTCTGAAGATTAAAACAGATCCAACACTTTGAACAGTTTCACCAAAATGGATTTTCCTATCTTGATCAGTTGTAAGAACATTTGGCAAAGGAATGCTTTAAAACATGGGGTAGATACCACGGATTTTCCTGCTAAGAATGTGTTTATTTTAAATTTCACTAACAGTTTCCTCCAGACTTGTTGGAATATCATTTGTGTCATGATCTCTTCCAGTAGGAGGAAAAAGTAATTTGGAGGGTGTTTTTCTCTCTCAATTTCCTTTGTGAATGAGTTAGTGCATTGTGTATATTCCCTTTGGTTGCGTGGTTTATATGGGCAGATAGGCACCTTCGCCTGCTGGTGCGGGTCTTTCAGACTTTAAAGGCGAGAGAATGCCCAAGCCGCCCCGCAAACCCTCGCAGGTTTGAAGTCTCTATTGGCCTCTAGTCGCGTTTTCACGCTGTCCGGTGAGAAGGAACGGGAGCACCCTCCCCGTACCGTGTGGCCGAGCCGCGATGGGCCGGACCCGCGCCCGGCCTCTCTCCTTCAGGGCAGCCCCGGTGCGGGCTCCGGCTCCTCCGCAGCTCGCCCCGGCTTTCCGAGTCCTTGCCCGTGGGATGGCGATGCCTGATCCCCAGCAGACCCTGCTTTCCCCGGGGCGGGATGGACGTTCAGCCGCCCGGCTGCCGCTCCCCGCCCTCTGCCGGGCGGCCCCGCGCTGTGCCGGGACACCGCGACCCGGCCGCCTTCGGGGCTTGGGAAACAAACACTGGAACAGGTTGCTCAGACAACCTGTGGATGCCCCATCCCTGGCAGTGTTCGAGGGCAGGTTGAATGTGACTCTAAGCAACCTGGTCTAGGGGAAGGTATCCCTGCCCATGGCAGTGGGATTTGAGCTAGATGATCTTTAAGGTCTTTTCCCACCCAAGCTGTTCCATGATTCTATGTTTCTATGATTCTATGAAAATTAGCCATTCATTTATACACGACCTAGATTAAAAACAATTTTGTTTTGGGCTGCTACAGAAATTTAAACGGCAATTCCCTCTAGGCCACTCAATTGCCATCACTACCAGTAAACAAAGCATAAAGGAGGTAATGAAGTGTTCGAAGATGAGTCCACTCACTTTATGCTCCATTAGGAGCACATTAAATGTTTGCCAAATAATTAAAATCCCCAGTGTTTTAAACAAAACTGATTTTCTTCAGGTTTCCTGAAATTGGTCTTTCTTCAGCTTTCATGAAGGAAAAGAAACATGCAGGCGAAACAGAAGCTTAAGAGTGGGAATCTTATAAGGCTTTCCATGGAGCTCCTTCTTCATGTGAAGCACAGCCAGTAAATGGTAGTATTCTCCCCACAAAGGACAGCATTGTTTCTTTTACCTTTGATGAATCAGTAAGTGCAAATTAATTTCTGAATAAAACTGTGTCTCTAAATGTGGAATTTTCCATATTTTTCATACCGAAGCTCATTTTTAAGGAAGACAGCTCCCTGAGGATCCAAACCAAGCCAGAGCAAGATGGAATTGTTGGAAAGGTATTTGGGGATTGGAACAGCCTGTATCAGAGAGAGAACAATGTAGAGTGAAGGAGTGGGGAAAGAAAAGCACTGACAGGAAGCTGTGGGGTGTGGAAATACAAGTATCACATCTCACAGCAATGCTGAATGCTGTGAAACCCCTGTCCACCCAGCACTTCCAATCTCTCAGACAACCTCGAAGTGTTCTGGATGGCAGTCTCAGAGCTCCAACTGCCCACATGGGCATATGGCTCATGTTAACACAGCAGCAACCTTTTGAACATAACCAAAGCAATCCAAAATCACTTCTCTTTTTAAGTTCAGAGGATCACAGAATCACACAAAGATCATCTGGCAAAAGCATGACCTAGACAAGGTGGCCCAGCACCCTGTCCCCCTGTGATTTTAAATTGTTCAATATTGGGGAATCCAACACTTCCCTGGGGAGATTATTCCAGTGGCTGATTGTTCTCACTGTTAAAAATTTGTCCTCTTGTGTCCAGTCAGAACTTCTCCAGGAGTAACTTGTACCCATTACCCCTCATCTTTATCATGTGACCCCTTGTAAAATGGCAGTCTCCATCCTTTTTGTACCCACCCTTTAAATACTGGAACATGGTGATAAACTCCCCCCTAAGCCTTATATTCTCAAGGCTGAACAAACCCAATTCTCTCAGCCTTTGCTCACATGGCAGGCTTCCCAGTCCTTTGATCATCTTCATGGTCCTTCTCTGCACCCTCTCCAGCTTGTCCACATCTTTTTTGCATAGTGGGGACCAAAATTGAACACAGTATTCCAGGTGTGGCCTGGCAACAACTGAGTAGAGTGGGATGATTCCTTTATCTCTGCTTGTGATGCCCTCGCTGACGCAGCCCAGTGCCCCATCGGTTTCTATGTCACATCATCACACTGCTCACCCATATAGAGCTGCTTGTCCACCAGGACACCAGGTCCCTTTCCACAGACCCCAGGTAGATCTCAGCCTGTGCTGCATTCCAGGATTATGTTTTCTCAGGTGCAAGACCTTACATTTGTCTTTGTTCAGTTTGATTTGTTCTCTACTCTTCTTCTGCTCTTAATTGGGTCTGTACAAGAGCTGCTCAGAAGGTTTGGATTTCTCCACAATGCAGTCACATCACTACAGATGGTGCCAAGTGGAGGCTTCTGAGCTGCCTGGAGCTGGCTTACTCAAGCAATGGAAACAGCCTGTGGCAATGCAGATCCCAGAGTGGACCACTACATGGCTATCAAGACTAACACTAGCTAATTATTTTGAAGTTATTTCCAGTATCTTTCTACTACAACACAGTTGCTTCTATGCCATCTTCCTCTATGCTATGTGAACATCTGTTATGATTTCTCATGTACCACAGCCTCTGAAGTGGTCATTCTGGTTTTAAAACAGGATAATACACACTGTGTTACATCAGACATGTGGTGCCAGTATATACCAGGCCTGTACTATTTTGCAGTTTAAGTTGCATGGGTTATTTGTTAACTTTTTACTACTGGAAATGAGTTTTAGGAGGCCTCTCTATCTGTGGAAATATAGATTCATGGTGTACTTGGCTTTTATTCTCCACTTCACTGGTTTCATTCTTTGTTGTCCAGGTCTCCGTTATGGCACTGTTTCTCCAGCAAGGGGCATGGAAGATCTTTAGCTGAAGCCTGAAGCTACTTCACTGGGGCTTGCTAGGTTCTTGGCAAAACTATTTCTTCAAGTCCAGAGATGGCGTGTTTCTGTGCATCTCTGAGCCACCTAGAAGGACTGAATCAAATGAATGCTCAAGATTTGCTGGCAGGCTGCTCTCTGATGCTCTCCCCATGCGATAGTTTAGACCAGTTTGGGTCAAAGAACAGCAGATTTGGAGTAGGTGTGAAAATAAAGTACTCCTCTTTCACTACTGTTTGTGCATTTATAGGCTTCCTCAGTACTTGTGGGGGTACAACACATTCCATTCTGTAAATGTGTTTCTGAAAGCACAATTTCACAGACAGTGGAACTGAAAGATGGCATCTTACCTCTCATGTTCTGAGCAGCAAAGTGTCCCTTGTAGCCTCAAAGGAGCCTTGGTCCTTCTCTAGGTGGTGTCAGTGAATATGGCAAAAGCCCTGAATGTTCCTGCTTTGATCAACATGTCATGGTAGGTTTCTTTCAGTTTTTCCTTTCTTTGTGTCATTCCAGTACTCCAGTGACACACATGCTGGAAAAAATCATCACCAAATGTGAGGACGCAGGCATGCATGTGTTGCCTGCTTGCTGGAGGCACCATCAACAACAGAGTGTAGTGTGTGCAGCTCAAACCTGGCTGCTGGTGCAGGGGTGGTGGGCGATGAGGGAACTGTGAAAGGGGGAATCATGTCTCTGCTGTGCAGTTAGAATCACCAGGATGGGTAGCAGAGGGAGGTACAGCCTCAACCCATGTAGTGAGTTGCTGGTGTGGTATTGCCGAGTGAGGGCTGACCCAGAAGCCGATGAGTAAAGCAGAGCCAGGCTGTTAAACTTCTGCATTTCTGCTCCCAGCTGTGGTATCCAAGAAATGCATGTAAACATGTAAATGAATTCTGATCCATGCTACCCTGTAAGTCTGTGCAGTGAAAAGAAGAAGGATTCAGCCAATGGCAGAGCTGATGTGTCTGTAGTTGTGACTGGTGTTATCACTTTACAGTTACCAGAGTAAATCTCACCAGTCCTTTTCCAGTATGGGGAGAAATTTTCTGTTATGATGCTTTTTCATTAATACTATTCAAACTTGTATGGAGAAGCTGAACCTGCCCTTTGCAAGACCTGAACCCTCTTTGAATTCATACTACTCTTCTCTCCCCCACATTGTGAGATAGTTCAGACCAACTGTCTGCTTTTCTGTAGCCCCAAAAAGGGGGACTTGCTGCCCAACTGCTGAGAGGGGAGAGTTTGTGCAAACAACACTGCTGGCAACAATAAGAAGTGCTGGGACTGACTGAGCTTTGCTCCCCTTTGAGATCAGACCAATTGCCACAGTTAAGTGGGGCATATTTCTCATGCTACTGGTGCCTCTGGAATGCAGGGATTTGTATTGTTTACCGAGATTCATGTGTTGGGCACTGGCACTGCCTTAGGTTCAGTAACCGCTTGCATTCAATCTTTCTGTCAAAAGCTGACAAAGCTTTTTCCCTAGGCCCATGTTTATCTCTCCATTTGGAAAACCTGATGTAACAGGTAGATAAGTCATCCCTCTTGCTCAGGACAGAGCAGGGAAACTGCATTCAAAGGGAAAAAAATATATTTGAAGCTCGACAAGAGCAAGTATTAAAAGAAATAGTAAGTGTACACATACATGAGAGAGAGCAATGCATCTTGTTTTGCAGTCACACACACACACACACACACACACACACACACAGAGATAATTTGCTTGCACCATTCCCAGTGCTTAGGAGATTTAAGGTGTTTTTCTGTGCAAGTGTACTAGCACACCTCTACATGCAGCAATCCCATTAGCAAAAGCTGCTCCTGTTATGGAAAAATGAGGAGAGGACTATCTTCTTTTTCATGTGTGAGTCCACATCTCTGCCTCTTCTATGGCATATGCTACCTCAGAAACTTGAGAAAGAAGAGGAGGTGGTCACTAGGGATTCAACTCAAGCAGTGGAGTAGAGATAGGGAGGGTTAATCTCACCTGTCTGGAGCTGCGGGCTAGTTAGTGACACTGAAGGTAATAGGTTTAGCTGTATTTATCTTTGGTTTAATCACTTGACCCAGGTCCAGACATTCCACTTTATGAGGGAATCTGCAAAGTCAGATACCTATGATAAATGTGATTGGAAGAAGAAAAGGGTCATAGGGAAGTATAAAGACCCCTGAATGGCTTGAGAGACTGCCAGTCTCAATAATCAGAGGAAGTCTTACTACTGAAGGAAGGTGAGACACCGCCTTTCTGGCAGTTCCCAGAGGTGCTTGTGTGCAAGCTGCTCTCGCGGCAGAGACTGTGCACATTGACATGGGCCACTTAGGCTTCCCTCGGTAATAGAAACCCAAAATCCCAAGTTGTCACCATGCCCGTATCCTTCCAAGGACACAGACTGCTTTTGCTGCTGGCTCATATCATACAATGCTTAAAAAAAAATCTGCCTTCTTCAAATGCACTTCAGTAACCTCTTGAAACAGGGAGAGCCTTTTGAAGAGCTGCTCGGGCAGAAAAAAATTCCATCTTTTCAGCTGCCCACATTTCCCAGTAATTGCAGGTCTGGCCATTATCTTGCACAAACACACGCAAGATGACCCAGCAAGGGCACCCTCTTGGCAGGATCATTCCTGTATATCAAAGCTTGTGCCTTTCCACTGGTCATAGCGGTGCTCTGGCAGCCCATCACTGTCTGTTCATGCTCTCATCAGGCTGTTCACAAATACTGTTTTCCAGAGCACAGTCTTTTCTCTGTCAGTGTAACCAGAATTTATGTGTGTAAATCTTCATTATTTACCAGCCTTCCAAGCAGTGAGAGCTGAGAAGTTTGCAGACACCAAGTTCCTTTCTGGATTGCTGCTGGAGTGTGGGAGAGCCACAGGTCAGGGATGCACCTGCCTTGAAATCACTTGAGATAGTGGACATTATGTTCACCGTTCCTGGTTGGTGAAAAGGCATTGAGGTCTATCAGTTAGTTGGTTTGCAATGCAAGAAACGATGATGTATAATTTAACCAGTTTAGTGATGGGCACTGTTCCAGGACAAAAGCACATGTGTGATTCTCCCTCCTCCGAATGTCTCCAGACACAAAGTACCCTGCTCTGTGTGATAATAACCCAGCCTCACGTGCCTCTGCCTCTGCCTCTGCCTCACATCCCTCTCCCCAGTAGTGGGCTAGTGGCCTAGGGGATGAGCTGGAGACAGCTTTCCTCTGCCTCTGCCTCTCTCTCTTCCCCTCCATCTCCCTCTCTTCTTTGTGTCCCATTTATAATTTAGAAGTGCTAATGGAATGATGCCTCCCTTACAGTTTGCAGACAAATCTCAGTTTTCCCAAGTTTTATTAAAAATTGACATTAACTATTTAGAGAGGTCTTCACAGAGTTTTAAAAAAACATTTTGAATACTATTCAGGTGTCCTTATTTAGAAACATTTATCTCTAGTAAATTATATTCAATAATTTTTGTTGTCAATGTAGAACAGAGTAGAATAATGCATTAATCTCATAGGATACTAATGTGGCACCTGGGTTTTTTTCAGAACACAAAAGATAAATATTTACTGGATATGGCTGGGGGGTTTTGTGCAGTAATATTGGATGCATAATTATCTTCATCTGAAAAAAGATCTATAACCATTTTAGCATTTCTTTTGTTCTTAGAACAAGTTGCTGGTACATCCCAAAGGAGAGCAGCAATGCTTCCTGGAGGGCTGGGGATGAGCTGTGTAGGGTGAGGAACAACTTTAACGCTCCCAGTCATGGAGGTCACTGAGCCCGTGACACTCACCACAAATGCTGCTTCTTGTGGCCACCAGCAGCAGGCAGGCAGTGCTTCTACTGCTCTCTTTGCAGGTGGAGGAGTGAGTCACAGACAGGCAAAGTGATGTGGCCAAAACCACAGAGGAAATCTGCAGCAAGATTTTTTCCCATTTCGGCTGAGTCCCCCCAGCCTCAGGCTGCATAAACATCCTCCCTGATATGTGAGCAGATATCCGTACATGTGGGCCACTGCCCATCCTCCAAGGCAGCCAGATATGCACAACTACAGCACAAGCCTCATGTTCCAGCAATTAAATAAAATTCTCTTTTCACTCCAATGGCAAGAGGATCTGTGCTTTTTCCTCCTGTCAGTACCAAGCCTAGACAATACAGTAAAATCCTGGGTGGCTGGTTTTGTTGTAAGGCAAAAATATGGGATGATTATTATCTTGGGAAGAGATGAGGTGGCCTAAATAAGGTGTCTGAATTATTTAGCTATCTCTAATGTAAAGTATGTCATTCTATTCTGCTTCACAGTCATCTACTGGAAATATTCTGGGATTAAAGCGGACACAAATTTTGGACTTTCAGTCCCCTGTAAAGAGAAGCTTGCACATGCTGTGAGAAGGAGCTTGCCAATACATGACGCAAACGAGCATTTGTTATCCCCTGGAATGGCTTCTGCCTGCAGGCATATGGAAGACCACGGTCTGCTCCTGTAGGACCCTTGAAAGAAAGCAAAGGTAAACTATGCCAAGAAAGTGCCTAAATTCTTTGTGTAACTCTTCACCCTGGCAACTGAAGATATTTAGGGGCCACAGATAAGGACTGGTGGAAAAATGCAAAACACAGTATGGAAAACATAGAAAAATGGTCCATTCTTTGAGGATTTAAAGAACTGTAAGTAGGAGCCAGTCTGCAGGGTGATACCATTTCCTCCTCAGGAATGGAAGGGAAGGTTATCTTTGATCTGATCCACTTTCATGCAGAGTAAAGGGATTTAGAAGCACTTTCACCCCGCTCCTACTGAGTGAAATTTTTGCAGAAAGTAGAAGAAAGGGAAGACTACTATTGCTGACATTGGTCTGGAGACTAATAGAGGGGGATGGGGCTCTAGCAGGAAGCAACTTGTAAAAATTCTGCAGCAGTATCAGCAATGCACTTTACCCCCTCCTGAGCAGTTTCAGGCCTGAAGAGGATCAGAGTCATTTGCTGAGCTGGGCTGAGCCTCCTGAGCATCCCTGCCACAGTCAGGTGGTGGGACTGACTTCAGTGGGTCTGCTCATCAGCGGGGAAAGGGTGCCAGAACAAAACCTTGCTGTCCCAAAAGGAAAGTAGGTGATGCATCGGCACTATTTCATCCTCTTCAGCTGCAGCACATCACAGACGCTGGCTAACAATACTCGACAGAGGTTCAGAGCAGAGCATGAGTTAGATCTCGCCTGTGGCTGATATGAGAAGTGGAATTAAAATGTGGTTTCTTGATCTGGAATTCTCGTCAGACAATCATTTCTTGTGGGAAATATAATAAGCCCTTTGATGACTCATTATTCCAGATCTTTTTTTGTGATATTCAAAGGGGTCCAAGGGATTTATCCACACAGATACCATTAAACCTGCTGCATAAAACACAATTGCAATTCCCAAGTAGCTTTGAAATTTTCAGGCCTTGTTTCTTCCACAGAATGAAAACCTCCTGTTGTGCAGCCTGCAGTGAGTAGGTGCTGTGGGAGGAGCCCTGCCAGCGGTGGTCCTTGCCCCATTGTGCCTTGCTATGCTTGGGGGCAACTCATCAAAGTTCCATTTCCACCTACCTCTGCTGAGCTCGTGGGTCACGCCCAGCTCTGTGCCCAGTAGCATCTGACAGCAAAATCCAGTGCCAAAGCCAGTGTGGAGCGGTGTGACTGGCTGCGAGTGTGCCCCGCCTGGTCCTGCAGGGCTGGCAGGAGGGACGGTGCTGTGCCAGGGCGACGGACCCTGTCTGCAGTGATGGGTGTGTGCCCACAGTCCATGACCTCTCTGCGTCTCAGCTGCCTCTGGGAGCTCTGTTTCCTTGTTTTCTTCTCTCTCTTCCATGTAGGAATGTGCCATCTCTTCTTGCTGCTGTCTTAATATTTCTCTGACCGCATCTGCATCACTGCATCCTTAGGAGCTTCTTGAGTCTACAAGCTGCGGTGTTCATTTAAGTCATTTTAACAGAGGTAATTAAGAGGCAGCACCCCATGGGGAGCAGCACACACCTTCCTCAAACTGCAGGGAGGCTCTGGGCTCCTGCCCAAAGCAGCAAGTGCCTTTGTGTGCTGTGAGCATCAGGTGGTGACAAAGGAGTGACGTATCTGCAGGATCCCATGGTACTGAACAGATCACACAGGATAACAGAGAAGCCTCTGGTCCACAAAGGATTTCTTTCCCTTTTACTGTATCTTTTTACTACATCTTATCTTTTTACTATATATTTACTTTTTACTATATCTTAGTATACTATTACTTTTCCCAGCTATCCCTTTTACTCATAATATCTCCAATCATGAAGTTGTTGGTTATGTGTCCTCAATCCATCAGCCAGCAGCAGTCCCATTGCCTGACTCCCGGCGGGGGAAGGTTCACAGATGTTTGTCCAGAGTCTCTTGGACTCGTTCAGATTAAACTCTCTGGGCAGAGGTCACACTGGTGTGAGGGAAGGGAGAAGGAGGGCTGCTGCCCTCATGCCAAGACATGTGGCACCATGCTGGCGACCTGGACTGAGCCTAGAGAGCAGCTGAAAAGGCATTTCAGGGACAGACATACGAGGTGAGATGAAGAGAAGCCAAGCCACAGTGCTTGTATAAGCTATGGCTGAGCACCAGTATAGTACCAGCCAGCTCATGGGACAGCAGGGGAGGAGGGAGAATATCTAGCTGAATTGAATGGGAACCTCCATCTGGAATTGACAGCACTAAAGCAGGGAAATACAGGGAAGACTTAGGGAGGAACATATGGATGCTGGATGTGTGGTTGTGAGACAGTATCACAGGGATAAAGTGGGAAGCCAGATTTCGAGTATAACTGAAATAGTGTCAGAAAAAATGTGCTGGAAGAAATAATCTCCCTCTGTCTTTTCTGAGGGAAATGGCCCAGGAGGAACCTCCTAGGGCTCTTTCATTTTCACCCCTGACAAAAGGAGATTGTATGCCAATGCAGTAGGTTTCCTCTGGGGAATCTAGATGGAGGTTTTTCCATTCCCAGTCAACACATAAAATATAATGGATCTAAATATAATGTATACAATGGACTCTAAACCTCAGGGGTCCCAGGCAGACCTGACTGCCCTACCATCAGGAGCTGAAAGCAGAGGAGGGCCCCAGATAGGCTAGGACTTTGGAAAAAACATGTCCTCCAACCCACACTCACAAGCCCATTGGACTTGGGTACATATAGGAACTGGTCTGCAGTGCCCTTATGTCCCTTGCCTCCCGCTGCAGCTCAGAGGGAGGGAGTTTGTGAGACATAGTCTCTGCTCTGCCTTGAGTTTCTTTTTTGAAGTCAATCAGTTTTCCCATAAGATCAGAGGTGAAGGCAGTAATGTCTTACCATGTGGTGATTTCAGAAACAGATGTGCATGTTTTTAGCATCAGGCAGATAACCAAAATAAATCAAGCCCTGACAACTTTGTGATTATATATTCATCTAGGAGAACTTAAAGCCACCACAAGAAGCTTCTTTGTGTCTAACACACCTCCCTGCACGAGGCTTCCTCTTGTCTGTGTGCTCTTGCATCCACTGCAGCATTTTCAGTGCCTGTGCAATGTTTCCCTGGGGAAAAGGAAGTGGACATGTCGGGGGGGTGGCAGATAGGGGTTGGGGCAAATGTCCTTACAGGTTGCCAGTTGTCCTCCCTTGGAAAGTGCCAGCACCTCTGGGCAGAGATACAATAAAACTTGCCTTTGTAACAGCAATGATGGTGCTGTGGGGCTGCAGAAGATCACTGCGAGAGGCTCTCCTCACTGCTGGGGCTGCAGAAAATCACTGTCAGTGGCTCTCCTCACTGCTGGGGCTGTAGGAGATCACTGTGAGAGGCTCTCCTCACTGCTGGGGCTGTAGGAGATCACTGTGAAGGGCTCTCCTCGCTCCTCCCCACAGCAGCACTGACAGAGTGTGGTGTAAGGGGATGTGATGGGAACTGGGACAAGAGACAGAGCTGGGCCACGGGTTGTTGTGAGAACGCGAGTTACAGGAGAGGTGGGTGAAATGTGAAGACTCTTCCTGCAATTTGACCTACTTTTGGTGCCTTTAGGGGCAGCTGATGCTCTTTTTGCCTGTTATTAAAGAATGTTGCTATGGGAAATTCTGTAGCTTCTCCTTAAAGGCAAAGCTGCAGAAGCAAAGCTGGGAGCCAGTGCCATATGGGAGGAAACCCCATTCTGCTCCAGGGTGCACCTCCCCCTGCCCCTGGCAGGCCTCAGTTTCCCATGGGCTGCTGATGTTCCCCAGAGGCAGACTACCCTGCTCCTTGGCTCCATCCTCCTTGCAGTTGACATTGAATCCTGAAATCCCTTGTCTACTAAAAATGACCCTTGATGTGCAGCAAACTCAGCTCCATTGCCCTATAATGTCTGCTTTCCTACATGGTTATACAGCACATGGACCACTGCATGCAGACATGGACCACAGCTCCTATGCCCACCGGCCTCTGCCCTGCCTCTTTTCACACAAGCATGAATGCACACGGAGAATAGCTCTTAAATCTATCTTAAAAATACCATGAAAGAAATTTATTTTCATCCAGAAACTTTCTAGATTGAGTTTGTGGAAGGTGCATCCAACCTTGTGCATTAGATGTGGTGAGGAAAACTCCAAATCTGTTTTCCACCCAAACCCTACTGAATGAAACACAGACCCTTCAGAATAAAACCCAGCAAACCAACAACTAAAACACTGTACCAAAAGCCCCAAAGCCCAAGCAATTCTATCTTTGAGCATAATGTGGTGAAAATGTTCAGAAACTCTTGGAATATATCTAGCATGAGTTACTTCCTGCCTGGAAGTCAATACCAGAGGCATGAGATTCAATATTCATCTTCTGTTTGTTATTATTCTTCAGTTTAAACATTTCAAGCACACAACTAGTGAGAGGAAAAAAATGCCTATTGACCAGTTACACATCTGCAGTCATGAACAGCAGTGTATGGAAGCAAAACAATATGAAAAGAAATGATGGGCTGAAAATCATTCAGCCAAACACGTAGAGTGCTGTTAGTCTCAGAAATGAGACTAGGTCTGAGCTGGAGCTCCATCCCAGCATTCCATCTGCCTTTGGGTTAAAACTTAGAAGCACAGGCCTGCATCAGACATTAGGGGGCTTGTCTGCTTTGCTGGATGACACCCCTGTGTTTTCCTGTTTGCAGTTTGTTACAGATCGTGTGCTCTGTGGCTGCGTAAGAGCTGGCTCCCTCACACTGGTTGCTGGATTCCGGGTCCAATGGGGATTTCAATATGGAGGGAGAAATCACACTGACCAAGAGAGAAACTGAGTTTGCAGATGTGAAAGAAGGTATGGACATACAGGGGTGGGGAGGAGGTGGGTGGGAGGGGAAGGATCTTCGTCAGAGAAGCAGGGATTTTGCTACAGAGGCAGATGTGGGGAGTCTGCTGAGATGAGCAGGGAGAAGGTGCAGCACTCAGACCTGGAAGAAGTCAGCTTTTCTTGAAAACCGTATGGAGATGGTGTGGAGTTTGCTGGTACTTGACACTACTTTAAGTTTTACAAAGCCTCTTTTTCTCTTGGCATCTCTCTTTCAAGTTCATGTCAGCACTGGTTACTTGTACCTCCAGCACTGCACAGTGGTTGGACCAGTGCAGTGGGGGAAGGTTTGTGGGACACTCAAGTCCTTCCTGAGAAGACTCAGCAAAGGTGATGCCCGAGCTGCTGGGGTGCTGGCTGGCTGGCAGCTGGTCTCTCCACTGTCCCCTGCTGTAGGAATATGTGGCTTCCTATTTCTTCTTACATGGAGACACAGTGAGCTTATTGATGGAGTAGGTGGTGAGGCTTGGGGTCAATGAATATTGCAGGACACGGCAGGGAGAGGAAAGAGAGGAGCTGGGTCTGTCACCAGCACAGTGAAAGAGAGGAACACTTTCTTGTCTTCTCTCTTCTGAGCTGCAAGAACACCCAAATACAAAAGCAAGGGATTCTGGATAGAAACCTCATATTTATTTCCTCAGTATGGGAATCCCTGTGAGGCGGAAAATAACTTTATCCCAAGAGCTGCTAGAAAGAGCCCTCGGGGCAATATTTATGCAGCAGCAATATCTAGACCTTCACAGGAAGGGAAATGTAGTGCACGCAAATAGAAGTCTATGCCCTGAATTGTTCCCTCCTGAACAAAAAATAAAGGAGTATATATGATGCTGAGCTGAAATGCTGGATGATGTTTCAGAAATCATTTGGAGGAGAGAGATGAGGATTATTTACATTGATGTCTGCAACCTCACAATTCCCAGAAGGCCAGCAGCCAGCTGGGTTGTCTGCCTCAAAAATAAACCAAGTTACACTCAGGCAGGGACACAAGAAGGTTTCTTTACTCTTTCTGCATTTGTGGGTAACACTAAGCAGTACAAGAATACAACATTCTCATATCCCAGGAAATGTCTGTGGATATCAAGGGTCTAAATTATCAAACATCAATATGTTCCACCTGAACACTCCCACCTGAGTGCTTGGCAGGTCTGACTACAGCTCTGTCAAGAAATGTGGTTTTGCCACTCTTCCCAGAAAGCACACAGAGGGTTTTTTGGCTATGGGATCCTTTTATTTTATTTTGTGTTGTGTGCTTGGAGCAGTCCCTGAAGCCTTGTCTCAGAAGCAGCCATTTCTTCTGTTCAGTGTGCAAGTGACACAGCAGAGGCTCTTTCTGCGGGAGAATTGGGCTCACAGAGGTGTCCACGCAGTGCTTGCTCCCAATCCCATCTGAGATGAGGGGCTCTTTCTCTATGGCTGTTTTCTGCAGCACAGAGCAGGGTTGTTTTCCCAGCCCCACTCTTGGCTCCTTGGCTTGGCTGTAGGACACGCCAGCCTGCTGCAGGTGATGTGAGGGACAGCACAAAAGGGAAGGTTATGGACTTCTGCTGGCTTGAGTTATCGAGAAACTGAAAGCAGAGCGGAGGCAGAATATCCTGGGAAGACACAAGAGTGTCACTGATTGGCACAGATGCATCCTCCAAATCCTGACAACCAAACGGGCTTGTAGGTGAACAGTCTTGATGGAAGAGGATCTTCTGCATCATCTTCCAAATTAGTAAATCACTGCAGAGAAAGATTTTCTTTGACTGGCAGAATCTCTGTAGCTTTGGTGTTTGTTGTTCTAAATTCAGTCTCTTCCATCCTTGGATGTTTAAAAAAATTTGGATCTGCAGGAAATGAAGCTAATATTTCATTTTACCTGCCAGCTTGTTCTACAAAGCAGCATGTGAGAAGAATAAATGTGACTGGACCCTGACCTGCCTTGCAAAAAGCTTGACCCTCTCCCTCCACAAACATGCACTTCTTGACATGTTTGTTTGGGGAAGAACATATACAAAGCCAGATGAGACCAGGCAAAAGAATTCGTTCATGAGGAAGGAAAACAGCTAATATTCCCATTTCACCGAGGCTTTTAAATAAATAAATAGAGAAATTAATAATTAACAGATTTAAACTCAAACTCCTTCAATGAGCTCTTTGCTAAAGCACAATATAGGTCAGAAATTCCCGATCTGATGTGAAGAAGATTTTAAAAAATAATAATTGTGGGTTGATTTTCTCCCCTCCAAAAAGAAGCATTAACTGAAAGAGCCTTGTGGAAAGTAGAAGTCTGTATTGTTCTCTGGGTCTTGCTCAATGCTGGGGGAAGGAGGAGGCTGATGTATGGTCTGTGTCTTTCTTACACACATCTCTGGTTCAATAGGCAGCAATAAAGGTATCCAAGGAAGGGCATTGCAAGGCCCCCTGAGCCCTACTTTGTATAGGGCAGGGAGACAGTCTGTAGGAGGGCTTCCTGAGTGGGGATACCATAACATAGCTGGACTCACCACTAATCCCTTGCACAAACACAATCTTCAAATTATCCACAGATATTTCTCTGCTCACTGCCTAAAGTGATGGCTAACAGCTTCAGACGAACAATTTGGCAGACCTGGAGACTTCTTGTGAGAGAAATCAAAGCTGCAACACATGAATGGTGTGATTCAGAAGATTTTGAGGGCTCCTTGTTCATTGCTACCTCCTTCTTACATGCTTTTTCCAATTTTTTACTCTGGACAGGGAGCACTACATTTTTAGGAGAAAAAATATGGAAAACTGAGTCAGTAAGGGAGTTTGAACCATCAGTACTTGGATTTTTACTGGGGTTTTTTGGGTTTTGGTTTGGGTGGGGTTTTTCCCCTCTTGTTAATTTCTCCTAGTTCTGGATTTTCCTCTGCTTGTCAACTAAAATGCCATCCAAGCAACCCATGCCTCTTCTGGCTGGATTTCATCCTTGGGTTTTACTAATGTCTGCATGACACTTCTACCCAAATCCATCCACACTTAGTCTCCCATTCTGTCCTGCTCTGCTGTCTGCTTCCTGTTCTGTTTCCCTAGGACTTCTGATGCTTCTGTTTATCCAGCTTGGGATGTCTGTCCTTTTTCTGCCTAAGAACTTTGCTTGTCTGCTTCTTGCAGGTTTCCAGCTCTCTTGAGATATGTACACAGCTGCTTGCCTGAGCTAAGCCAGGAGCCTTCATCTCCACAGAGGTGCACCCCAGAAATCACATTTCTTTCTGTTTGGAAAAAGAGCGAGTGAACAAAAAGACCAAGCAACATACTGATGACAAAGCTTTCTTTTTAGTCAGTAGAGATGAAAGGAGACTCAAAGCAACTTCTTGTAGAATCAGACAGGTAAATGGCAACAAAAGAAATTCAGTGCTATTTTTTTCTTTAAAGACTCATTGCAGGAAGGCACTTCAAGTGTTTGTACACTGCAAAGGTTTCCCCAATAACTCTGTCAGATAGGAGAGATAACAACGTATCTCAAAGTATGGCAGAGAGAGTTCAGAAAGGCCTTTTTGACCTTGGTCAGCAAAGCTGACTCTCATAGGCTGTGAGAGGAATGGAATGGGAGCATGTTCTGAAACATTTCTTGGACATACATGCTGAAAGGTTGACACATATGTTTAAAGAATGACATAGAATTTGTGCCAGGGATGTCTCCATTTGTTTGCTTTGAGGAGGGCTGTGAAACTGCTTTCATTTCATAATTATATGGGGCATGAAGTAACTCTCTGAATGTCATAAACCCTATTATAGAAGTCAAGTGGGCTAAGATTTTATAGCAGGCACCTTCTCCATCTATTTCTTGGCCAGGAGCAAGCCTTCAGCACTGTTTTCTCACCAGTCATGGCTGGGACAGAGGTGATAGCCAGGATGAGTGGGGAGAGGGGACTGAGTCCTCTGAACATGCATCCACCCTCCAGACCTGGCAGGTTTGGAGGGCTGGTCCAGCTCCATCGTGGGAATGACAGACAAGTACCCTCGGACCAAGATATCAAATGACAGCACAAGGGGACAATATACAACGGCAATATCTTTTTCTCCAGCAGAGTGACTCATTCAGCCATGGCTGGCAGCTGGGGCTCATTAATTGCTTTACCTATTGAGGAGGCAGAGTGATCTGTGATTTGCTGAGGAAATATTAATTGCATAAAAAAATAATTAGGGAACGGCAATTCACTCCATGAAATTACTGTTTTGAGAAGGTGGCAGCTCTAGTGCTGGGGCAAGTGGATAATGCAGGAAGCAGCGGGTGTTACAGTACATTGAGCAATTTAAACACACGCTCCTGGCTGAGCTGTATTCCTAAACTGAGCAGCCTGTGAATCGCTCGCCCCAAGCACGCTCGAGATGTCATCTCCATGACAGGTTCACTGCCACATAAACACAGCCTCCGACACTGGCCTGCATCAGTGGATAATGTGGCTTTCAAGCAGAGTCAGGGCTCTCCAGGGCAGCTCTGGGGACCTGCTGCTTTGAGATGGGCTTGGCCCCCAGGCTGGGTGATCCCCCTCTGCCCTCAGCTGTGGAGGTACAACCAGTGTCTGGTGGTGCAGCAGCTGCAATGGCCTGGGTGGTCGTGTCCTGGGTGTCCTCCAGACACGTGCCCCCTCTCCTGCACACACAGTCTCTTGCCATGGCTGTTTGCAGGCAAGCCTCACTGTTGGGATGGGCACAGCCCAGTGCCCAGTTGGGATGTGGCTGACCAGAAGGTTGGGATGGTGTCTCGGTGGAGCGTGGCTCAGTGTGTGCAGATGGGCTCCCAGCCTGGCAGCAGGGTTTGGGCCCCATGGCTGGTGCGATGCTCTGGTGATGGTGGGGAGGGGGTGACTAACACTGACTGCAGTGCAGCCAGGGATCCTGCCTGCTTTGGCCTTTGGGCCTTATGCACAACCTTCAGAGGAAGAAACAAAGCAGTTTTAGCCACTGAGGCCTTGCAGAGAGCAGCAATGCTTTCATGTGCAGTGACACTGGTCATGGTAGTAACAACCCTATTTCAGAGGCCTTTGTACCAGGGACTCAGGAGAGACAAAGGGGCAGAATTACAGGGAACCGAAGTGAATTCAGGGTGGCACAGCTGTTGGGTGGCTGCAAAATCCTAAATCCTATTGTTTTGCTTCAGCCTTTGTGTCACATGTGATCCACTTGGGTTTCATTAGTAAAAATATTCTCCTTGCACACAGAAGACAGAGGCTACGAAGCTGCAGAGGAGCTGATTCAGATGAGAATGTCCCAGCAGAACAATTGGTGCTATTTATAAAAAATGCACTCTTTGCAGCGTATAATTAGAAGCTTTGCCTTCCACACACAAATTTGAGATAATGGCTCTGAAAGAAAGTGAAGGAAATCCAAACAGAACAATTTCTGTCCTGAAACTCACTTGTTAAGAACTTCTTCATCTTTTCCCCATGCTCTCATCTGTATATCTCATCTCTCTGTGTCCCAGCTAAATGACTAGTGGCCTGGGGATGTGCAAACACCGCAGAATGTTATAGAGGTTTTGCAGACAGAAAGGCAGGTCAGGCAGGTAGGAGTAAAACCTGTGGGTTTGTCACACCCTCACACTCACAGACCACTTTTGAAAGCCCCACCCGTTGATGAAAGAGCTGTCTGGAACAGAGGAAGCTGCTATGGCTGGAGATCTGCACTTCCAAGTTGGAGCAAAACGTATTTTCCAAATTTATTGTGGAAAGGCAAAGCCCAGCTGTTCCCTTTTCTAACTTTAATACAGAAATAGCTTTAATTGATAGTTACATTTTAAAATTTAAAAATACTGTATCTCCATAATGTTAACACATATCATAGTATGGATTAAAAACATGACGTTCATTCTTGACAAACTTTCATATGCGTTGCTATAGTGCACACAATTGAAGTGAATTACTAGCTAAAAGTTTTTCAAAAGATAACAAGGTAGTTCACGAAAATCAAAGCATAATGAAATCAGAAAGTTGCTCATGAAACCCTTCTCAAGCTGCATTTTTCTTAAAACTGCTACAAAGTGTTCTCACAAGATATTTTGGCTTTCATGAGGCAACATCTCCTGATGCTGTGCTGTCAGCACTGCTTGCCCATCCACAGCTCAGCAGCAGGCCCAGCTGGTGCTGCCAGCCTTGCTGCAAGTGAGGAACCTCCTCAGCAGTTGTCTGGCATTTTGGGAGATGTCTTGGCCCTGGACCAAGGCAGGAAGGGAAGCCAAAGACCTGGGCAGCGAGTTCTCCCACCAGCACTGTGGCCTGGGCTGATGCTGGCAGGGTGGGTACAGCCACCCTGATGTGTAGAAGCAGATTTTCATTAAATCCTGTCATATGGCAAAACTCTTGGAGTCCAAACACCAACTACTTCTTCATCTGGGCAGAGAGCAGCCCATCAAAGTATGTGAGATCTCAAGTGGAGATGTGGGGATTGCTGAGTGCATTTGCTTGCCATATGAGCTCTCTCTTTATAAATTATAAATTAATGACAAATTATAAATTAATGACAAATTATTTTCATATATATATATATATATAGTTGTTTAAAAGTTATATAAAAATTTGCTTTAAAAGCAATAAAGGGAATATTCACAGTCCCCCTGCAGAGCAACCCTTTTTTACTCCTATTTTGCAGAGAGATGAAATGAAGTGCTGTGGATCAGCATAAGTATCTGGTTTGGAGATCAGACAAATAGCTAGATGCAGAGCCAGAAATAGAAACCAGGAAACTTATTTTTCACTCTGTGCACAACAGCATCATCCATTCTCCTCATATGGGAAAGGGAAACAATGAAATTATCATGGGAGTGCTGCGAGTATTTGGAAGGTTGGAAAGAAAACACTTCCTTCCCCATACTCAGCTCTGTATTGGCTTCCCTTCTCTGCCTACCACAGTGAGCTGTAGCAGACCCTCAAGTCTCATGTCCTAAGGAAATGTGTCATTTGCATTTCTGGCACTTACTGAGTGCCATGAACTCCTCCCAGCTACAAGGCTACCCTTATGGAGCCTTCCAAGCATCCTTTGGGTGGGAGATGGAAGATCTGGTTGCTCAACAGCTGAGGACAGTGTGCTCAGCCAAGCAGTGGCACACCCTCTCGCAGTAGCTTTCTCTGCAATCAGAACATACACGACTATTTGGAGACATGTTCACTCCTGAGCCCTCAGCTACAGCATCACAGCAAGTTGGCTACCACAAGATTCTTGAAAACTGTCCTAACTCTTACAAACTTTTTTTTTTTTTAAACCAGTCTTGCTTCGTTGCTGGACATATGGTTCAGAATATGATTTTCTGTGCTCTGCACTTTGTTGCTAGTAATTGTTCCTCAAAGTTCATTCCTTCCACCTTTGTTTGCTGAGCTCACAAGAACTTGCTTAGGATCAAGTGATAAATGTTTAAAAAGTGTTTCCATCAGCATGGACTGAAATTTGGCAGGCTAAATCCTGTCCAGGATAGTTACAGGCTGAAATGGCAGGACAGTCTGGATATGGATCAGTCTTATCCAGGGAGAAGGCACCACCCTTGCAGCCTTCTCCTGCCTAGAACACAGCAAGCAACCTGCTAGCAGGACGATGATGACAGTGTAGCCTCTGTATCTGCAGATGGGCTGCTCCTGCAGCCTGGGACCTTTTTTTCAGCATGCTCATTGGACCAGAAGGAAGGAGCTGTGGATAGGACTGGGGAGTCACCCACAACCATCAGCATGACTTTACTCATTTGATTTAACATGGATAATTCCTTAGGCATCTGCTGATCAATGGGACTTGCTTGCAGCTGGGCCCCTTAATGCTGTTCACTTTTCAAAGAAATGCAGTAAGGGAGTAGAACAGGCAGTAATGAAATTCTGAAGGACCCAAAGTAGAGATTCTTTTTCTCTCCCTTTAATTGCAAGGCTAATGTTGCACATAAATGTCTAGCAGCTGGTTATTTGTGTATGTCACTTTGAAAGCCTGGCTAAAGAACAAGAGAGAGTACAGCTGAGAGTCAAAAAAGCTTTCAGAGGAGATAAGGCACTTTGCCACCAGCACTTCATGGGAGGGGCATTCAGACAGCAACATGATTTTAAAAGATTAAGTGCAGAAAGTATTAAGTTCCTACAGATTTTAAATATTTATTAAACATACGTACCAGAGGCAGCCACAAAGCACCAGGTTTAAGAGAGAACTCCCGAGGAAAATACAGGTGGTATACAATGCTCTCTGGTTCTGTGAGGAGAAATCAGTCAGACATTGCTAAATGAAAAAAAAAGCATAAACCTCTGAAATGAGCTGAGCAGTAATTGCCTAATGCCAAAAAAACAAAGCACAGAGTTCTCTCCTCTATTCTCTTTATTATTTATAATTAACTTTTTGCTCAAACCTGCAGCCGTGACTGCTCTGGGTACAGACTCACTGTCTGGGAAGCTACCTGAAGCTGGCATTTTAAAGGCAGAAGAGATCTGAGCTAGCCCCTGAAAAGCAGGCTCTCTGCCTATGTAGACAGTTCCTCTGATTTCTCATGCAAATGTATGGATAAATATCCAATTATCTGTATCTGACAGACAGGCATGTCTGCATGAATAGAAACATGCAGCTGTGTGCTCATCTCAGACTCGGTGTTTAAAGACTGTCTCCTGCCTCGAGGAAGTTGGCATTCAAGAGGAGAGATGTGCTAACCCCAGACATTAGCTGAAAAGCCACAGAAGTTCACATGAGCCACCTCCAACAGAACTGGCTTTCATGGACACAGACGAGTAGGAGATCAGCTAATGGTCCAACAGCACAGCATGCCGAGGAACAGAGGGCAATGCATGGCACATGGGACACAGCAAGTTCATGTGCTGGGCTGCTGGGAACCAGTGCAAATGGAGGCTGTGTGGCTCAGCAGTGAAAATAAGACAGAAAAGTGAAAATAATCACAAGTAAAGATATGAAAGAGAATCCTTGCTAAAGAAGAAAGTCTTGGTTAAACTCAGAAATCAGGTTTTAGAAAGGGATCAGCCACTGCAGATGAGAACCTCTGCAGGGACATGAGTCAGAGGAACTCAGCTTTAATGTGAGACTGGTTTTTTTACGGTCTTAAGAAATAACACTAAATTTTGAACTCCAGATGATCTAATTAAGTATGTTCCTGTCATCTTACCTTAGGCTAAGTAATGTCTGTTAGTACTTGCCAGCAAGCTGGATCTTTTGACATTTTTCTCATGGAAAATCTTGACTAATCTCTTTCTCTCACCTCCGATATTTGTCCACTACCTGAATTCCACTTAGCTTAACTAGAGCAAGGTTGGCGTAAGATGCCTGTTATCGTTACTCATTTCTGGCAAACCACTACTCATATCATATCATGTTCTATTTCCAGTCAATATAAACAATTTCCTCTATAATACAGGACTGTTTGACTATTTATAGACCTACTGAAAGAGTAAAAATTATCAAAGGGCCAATACTTGAGAGAGAGGACATGATCAATTGCCAACACCGGTGCCAGGGCAAAGAAAAATCTGTGAGAAGATAGCTTGAAGAGGTGATATTGGATGGAGGGAGTTTCCCACCAGCCATTTCCAAACAGGGGTTTTGCTATCCAGATGTGAGCCCCTGGCACAGGACTTCCTTGGTGCCAAGGGATTTCCTTTCTCACTCTTCAGAGAGGTGGCTTTGAGGCTTGCTCTGCAGTGCAAGTGCTGCTGCCCTTGTCCATTGTGCAGGACTTCACTTTCAGGATGAGTGTATTCATTCCTTTCCTGTCAAATCCATCTCCTTTTAGTTATCTCTAAAATGGAGAAATTCTTAAGCATTTCCTAACCCCCTGGTGTCATAAACTCAGAAAGCTGAATGGACTTGGAGCAGCCTAAGCTAATTTACAAGATCCATTTACTGGCAGGATGTAGTTTCCTTTTGGATTTGTGAAACACCAAAAAATTTTAAAGGCTTTTTTCCCCCTGTTTTTAAATGCTTGCCAAATGGTCCTGCAAACACATTGACATGGACGGTCTCAACATGGACAGTCTCTAACTGTGCAATTAATGACTTTCAAATATTTGCACTGTGGGAATGTGGGAGTGCTATTGTTTTTCTTCCCAGGCAAGCATGATGTCCACATCACTCAACACCCCCTTCCAAGGTTTTTGGAATAGCTGTGAGAATGTGCCCAGCACAAATAGCTGCATGACATTTTTATCTAGACCAGATTTACTTTATGTGCTTTCTTCAAATATTTGTGGGAAATAGATAAATGCATCAGGAATGTACGGTAGGGAATGAACTCTTTTCAGAGGAAACTAGTGTCACAGAGACACTGCAGCTCTTTCTGCTCCAACTGCTTACTTCTGCAGCTCATCTCTGCGTTTTAAATGGTCTTGGGCAAGGCCCCAGAATTCAGGTACTTTTTTCAATGAAAAGTGAGGTGGACACCACTCAAACATCTCACAGAAAAGCTGTTTCCCTTTGGTCTTGGATTTTTCTGTGACTGTGTGTGCCTTGCCAAGCATTTTCATTTTGCTTCCTCACCAGACCAAATGCAGGCCAGTCTGACAGTCATTACCAGGGCTAACAACGCTGGGACCTCTCACCTTTCCATGTTCTTTCCTATGAAGGGAGACAGAAAGGTGGAAGTCTCCACAAGATCACCCTGAAGAAATGGGCATAGCATTGTCCCACTCCCATTTCCACTGACAGGGAAGGACATGCAGGTTGCTTGAGCAGAGGTCTTTCATGCATGGTGAGAAGTTCAAGGGAAAAATGGATTTATTTGTTCAACATATAAAGGTATAAAGTTGAAAAGCCTAAAAATCAGCACAAATGCACCCAAGAAGTAGCAATACCTGCATCTCCACCACGCTTTTGCCCATGTTGGTCTGACTTCCACCTTTCTGGAAAAAGAGGTGAGGAATAGACCTGCCTAAAGTCCTTTTAATCTCTGATCTTTGTTTTGAATGACCTTCTGGGCCAGTTTTGACTCAAGGGATGTTATAAACTGGGAAGTTCTCCTCCTGATGGAAGTAATGAAAGAACTGTTTGTGCCAAGCAGTACCAAACAGACTGCACTGAACAACCCAGAGACTTCTCTGTGAAACCAGCAACCCGTGGGTGAAAACTGTTGACACCTGACTTATTTTCTGTTGCCTTTCCAAATGTCGGTGCCATTCAGTTTGCCAGCAGTAGCACCACTGTGCTAGAAACAAAACTGGGATACTGGTTTATACAGTAAAAGCTCAGAGTGGAAAACAAAAACCCTTGAAATTGCATTATGGTTTTATCCAACGTCAGGAACAGCTGGGAGGGTTTTACAGTCAGAGTTCATCTGACACATTTTTTTGATGCATCCAAAGTCCAGCTTGAATTTGAGTTTTGCTTTCCAGAAAAGGGTTGTGTTCAACAACGTGCCTGTTTGAGTAACCTCTGCAGACAGGATGTGAGAAGCTCACAGGTAAATGTTACAGAAAGCCCAAAGCCCTCTTTGCACAGCTATTCTTAGCAGAGACTTTATTGACCCAACATCATCCATATTGCTTAAGATGCCAGTTCTGGTAAAAAGTGCTAGACTGACAACTGTGGGGACTAGAGGTTTGTTTACTCACTGAACCAAGAGAAAAAAAACAGCAGCAGGGAATACTTCCTTCCCAGAACTCCCTGCCAACTTCATTCTTATTACCTAACTTTTGTACTGAAGCAGGTTTTAGGAGCTGCAACCAAGAGCTCCTGCTGCTGAGCACTGTAAAAACAGACAACCTCTTCCATTCCAGCAAGCAGGACCAGGACAGCAAAACACTTTTCACTCCCATGAGACTTCCAGTGAAAAGGCAGCTGCATTCTGCAGATTATCACTGTCCCAACCAAGGCCTGCAAACTCATTTTATGTAGGGAACAGTGTGAACACCTGACATCACCTTATCACTCACCATCTCCTCAGACTGCCATCAAAATCCTGTTTTAGGAGGACCCTGACCTAAAGATGTGATATGTTTCTGAGCAGTACATATGCTTTAGCAGAAGAAGACGAGCAGAAGAAGGAAAACAAAGAGAAGGGGATAGTTAGTAGAAACAGTGCATTACTGAGACATCTGTTTACCACAGGGGCAGCAGAGCAAGACAAACTTGTGGAAATTGCCTTCAGTGGTCAAGGTTAAAGCTGAAGAACCTGACAATATCTCGATTTGGGGGGAAACTCAAGTGAAAGGAGATGGCATCCCCATTTGGAGTCCATTCAGTTCAGCACCCGGCGACAAGTACAGCCCTCCAGCAGAGCTTACTCTAATTGCATCCTATTTACAGAGTAATTGCCCTATAAACAGACGCACACATACAGCATAAGATAATTTAGATCTGTAATTATATGCAATTAGCAACATTCATTGCTCCCTGCTCCACTTATCCCTAATGAATGGCCTCTGCAAACAGCAGGCTTGTTACTGGGACAAATTTAAGTGTGACATGGGCAAGGGTAGTGCCAGAGGTCAGCACCATTTGTCACAGAGTGAGGAAATGGAGCAGTGCCAATGTCTAGCATGAGCAATGAGCAGATCCCCAAAGCCTGGGCAGGGGTCAGAGGAACAGTGCGTGACCAAGGGATTTGGAAGACTCAGACTCTGCCTTTGACCTGGCAGTGTGGTTTCAGGAGAAGAATTTCGGTATCGTTATGCATCAATTTCAGCCCCTACAAGACAGTGCTGGCCTCCTCATTTCTTTGAAATCCAGATGAGACACAAAGAAGAAAATTTTTATGAAAGAGCTGAGATATTCTGTTATTTTAACAATCCACAAGGGATTCTCATATATTAGAGTCCAGTAAATGCTTTGAAATCTTTGTGGATGTAAAAAAATTAGAGATATATCACTTAAAGGTGACAGCACTGCACCTGATGAGAGAAGCACTGGCTGAAGAGACTGAAGGACTTCTCCGTGTCAGAAATTTTAGGACGAGACAAAATGAGATGTGTCTGAGGTGTTGGCAGCAGACCACAGGGAAACAGGGACATCCTCATCATCTCATGCTCGTGAAACAAAGTAATTCAGTGTTGGGAAACTATATTCCTTGTAGCAAAGAAAACCCTTCTGGGTCCAACAGATGGAGAAAATGGAGCTTTCTGTCCCTAGAAGCTACAGTTCTGGGAAACAGAGCTGGGCCCTGAGTGAATCAAAACTGTCTGTGAGGCTCTCCAGCAGATCTGTCATTTGCTAAACAGTGATGATAATGGTGAAAAAATATCCATGTTCTAAAAAAATCAACTGCAAAGGGAAACCACCCAGCTGGGCTTCCACTCTCTGTGTGAATTCAGGCTGTGGTATTATCCGGGAGGATGCCTTCTTGCTGGCAAATGTTAGCTAGTACCTGCTGGAAGAGAATAAAAGCGAACCATTTTTTCTGGCCCAGCTCTCCTGGGGAGGTGTATCCTCCCAGGAGTGACTCAGCAGCTTAGCTTGGAACGGCTCTTTTGCTGCCTTCCATTTTTTTCTTGCATTCCAAGGAATGCACGTCATTTATTTTGGCCTCCCTAGGTTGATCCTTGCAGTGTTTGTTCTCTTTCCCTCCCAGATGACCATGTCCCCCTCTGGACTTCCCCACGCCATCAGGGGCAGAGCTGGTGCAGCGGGGCTGCCCGGGGTGGCCGTGCTGCTGCTTCCTCAGAGGGACAGCGCTCAGCCCTGGTGCTGCTGCACCAAGAGGGTGCCTTGTGCAGGAGGCAGAAAAACCTCATATGTGCCATTAGTTTTGAGGAATTGAATCTCTAGGAATTAAACATGAATTTCTGTTCTCTCTTGTTTGGTTAAGGTTTAGAAAATATCATCTCAGTGGGGCTGGCATCCTTTCCCACACACAGCCTCTGGCAGCTAAGGCTTCTCCTCTTTTGTACTCGGTAGATTAGTGCCTTTCCCATTGGCTGTCCTGATCTGAGAGAACTTGTTTAATGAAATCTCCCATCTAATGGCAAAGTTCCCTGACACAGGGACTTACTAGGCCCCAGGAAATTTAAGAAAAAGCAGAGGAATTTTTCCACCCATGCAGAGCAGAGTGTGAGCCGTGGGTGGGTGGGCTGCAGACTTGGCTTTGGTGGCTTTGGAAGACAGTAATGCATCTCCCTGGAGAAAGGCAACTCTGACCTACCCTGGGGGACCCACCGTCCCATTCCCTTTGAGGAAACACTAACGGAGGCTGCTTCTGGTACATCTCCTTTCTGGCATGTGCTTATCTTTCTGGACCCCCATTCCCATGAGATTCCCTGCATTTTTCTGTGCTGTACAGAGAAAGTTTCATTCAGATACCAGCCTCACCCTCCCATCACACCGCTCTTCTTCACATTTCTGCTCTCTTAAACCAGGAGAGCCCCATGTCCTCTGCTGTTGCCCTGGATCACCCCAGCAGGCTGCCCAGCCCCACAGAGCACAGCATCACAGCAGGCCAGGCTCTCTGGTGCAGTCCTGGCAACCCAGCAGCCTGCTGCCAGCTCTCCCTGTGCCAGGAGCCCTGCACAGGGAGGCATTAGCCAGGCACAAGTCTAACGACCTGGAGCAATGCAATACTGGCCCTGCTTCAGCTGGAGAGCTCAGCAGGGCCTGGCTCTGGATAATCACAGCAACCTAGGCACAGCCTCCAGGCTCAGCAAATGCTGTATTTAATGTGAATAAAATAATTAGAGGAATGGCACTCACTGTAGTTAGAAAGAAAAAAGACTGTCTGCACCTTCAGTGTGTGTTACCACTAAGGAGCACTGTTTTCTTTAGATTCCTAATTTAAATTTTCTTTAAATTCTTCTCCCTGCCCTGGAGCACTTGAGAGCTTTTGAGAACTAGCAATGGCAGGAGAGAAGAGGGGAAGAACTTGAAACAAATTCTGTGCTGGGCTCCAGCAGCACGCTGGGGCCAGGTCCTTCTCCTCACCCCACCAGCAGCCAAACCTCTGCTTGGGCCTAGAGGGAACAAGAAGAAGGGGTGTATTGTATGGCTGCCTAAAGGGCAAGATCTTTTTGGCAGCATGAAGAAGAGAAGCAGCCCATTCTTATCTTTGGCACTAGAGCAACAGAAGGGCTCTACCATTAGAGTCAGAGAGAGAGAGACCTAAGATGAAGTTTTTAAGTCCCCTGTCAAAGAGAGAAGTTGCAGTAAGCAAGACACTTCTTTAAATTGCCAGTAGGTACTGAACCGCCTCATGATGAACAGTTTTTTGCAGCCTGTGAACATGGAGGATGGGTCACCAGAGCACATCTCTGGGTTGCAGATGGGGGTTTTGCTGAACTTCAGGAGAGCTTAGGACCTTGGCTGCTTGTACAGAAGGAGCAACAATTTCAGGGGCTTTTGCAAAACAGCACCCACAATAACACGCATTTTTCCTTGTTCTTTGCAGAGCTGCACAACCCTTCCAATGTAAAAAGAACAAGGCTACCCTGTAAGTCCTAACAACATCCATCAGGAAGGATGATACAACAGAACATGGAATAAGAGTATGTGGGAGGAAGGGAGGGGCACAAAGAGATCAACTACATTATTTTTAAATCCAGGCAGATCAGGTGTGCTGAAGCAGCTCCTTACATCCAGGGAGATGCAACAGCTGAGCAGGTGATTAATGAGGCCTCAGCTTGGCTGTGCTGAACATTCTGCCAAGGCGTGGGAAGGCATGCATATCGGCAAGCTGGGGTGGAGCTGCAAGGAGGCAACTTTAAAAATTGGTACCATTTGTCAGCTTGCTGCTTGCTCAGCCTTGGCAATTCCTCCCTGTTTGGGTTGCTCCAAGCATGGACAAGGGGATTGCTACCATTAATTTTGGAAGGTGCTTTGAGAAAAAAAATTTGATTGTTAAAATTATTTCTTGATTTAAATAAGATAATAAATTTCACAGTAGCTCATGACAGCACCATCAGCAAACACATTAATCCTCATGTTCCTTGGAGAGGAGCAATGACAAAGGTCAGTGAGCCAGGTAAGTTGAAAGAAAGATGAAAGAAATTAACATAATATAACACTGACCTCAAGGAAAGTAGAGGGAGAAATGTGCCATGGCAAGTTATAGTGCATAAAGAAGGTGGAGAGAGAGCATGCTGACTGAAGCAGCACAACGAGCCTTGGGAGAACCATAGCAACAGAAACAGATTGAGGTGATAAAGCAAGAAATGCTTCACGGGGAGCGGTTTTTCAGGGCAGAGAAATGACTAAACAGGGCTGAACCAAGACCAGCCAAAGAAAATCTGTTTGGAATCTGCTGGCACTTGCTTCAGAAAATAGACCAGTGGAGGTCAAAGCAGTCTCTTACCTTGGTTCAAATGAACCCTGACATGTCTGGTTTTCTTGGAGCTGGAACAGTTCTTAGGTCCAGCAGAAGTTAAGGCAGCATTAATAATCACAGTGCTTGGCTCTAGCCCTAATGCCCTCGGGAGTGCATATTGGGCAATAAGATGTGGGGTCCTGCCTGCCTATGCCATTTTATTGTCCAGTTTCTTAGGCAAGTAATCTTATTAGACTGTGGTAGAAAAGATATGAAGAGGATAATTAATTTTATCACATGATTTTGAAATAATTCAAACACTGTTTTCTCCTCTCTGTTTATAGACTCTGAGCTTTTAAACCCAGAAGGCACAGGGCAATTCAGCCTGCCCACCTATCTAAGCAAGCTGGCCAGCCTGTCTTACCAGCAATTTGAGTTTCAGATGGGCAACATCTGTTTAAGATCCACCACCTTTGATTGCTTTTTTTTTGCAGTTCTCAGTCCATTGCAAGAACTGTTCCAACATTCAGGTGCAGACTAGAGCCTGTTCAATCTGTTAGCTGTCAGGAAACCTTTTCTAAATATGCTCAGGATTGCAGTAACAAAGTGCTCAGCAACCAATATTGTCATTGCGAGGTGTTTTTCTGTTAAGATTGCTTCAACACGTTGATAATGATGGTATCCTTGTGGTCTTGGTCAGGCACCATTATGGGGGGAGGCTGGACACCATGCTGGTAATGGCACAGGTGCCTTTCACTTTCTGCTGTGAAGCTTTCTGCAGACTTTCCATTCCCACCTCCATGTCCAAAGAAAATAAGGCATTTTGGTCTTGCAGGAGGCCTGAAAGAATAACATCACTGAAGTTTCTGAAAGGCTGATCCATGGTGGGGGTAAGCCCATCCATCCATCCATCCATCCACCAGGAATTTAGAGAGACAGGGTGAAACCTTGTTCCCTTCTGAATAGGGAGATTTTCCCTGATTTCAGTGGCACTAGCAAGATGCACAACCCTTGGTTTCAGTCAGTGGTAAATCTGCCTTTCCTGCAAGGACTAATGGGATGATCCATACAACCAGTGTAGGTATTGAGGACCAGAATATGTGCTGTTAGTAGATTGTAAAGGATAGGGTGAGAGTGGGCTTTAATTGTATTTGCTAGCAGTCTTCACCACATGTTGTGTGAAATAAGATATTACTAATGCTGTTAATCTGCAGTGACAGCAATCTTTTTTTACCCTGCACACTGACTGCTCACAATCACTAATCACTGGCGCTTGCTTTTCTTTAGTTCTTGCCTTTAATGAGCAATTAGCCTGTACAATGGTGCACCCATGGTGGATATAATTTTCAGGTGGATACCTATGCCATACCATTCAATTATTGTAAAAGCTGCATTGAGTTAAATTATTAAGAAATATTTCCTGGTGTATGAAGTAGCAGCTGTTCTGGGACGTGGGGAATTCTCCAGGCTCATAAAAAGCATATGAAATTGTAGCATAGGTCCTCATTGGAGAAATACCTTTGGGTGTCTCTGCTCAGCCTCTTAGATAGCTCTCAGGCTTGAAAAGTAATCTTAAGCCTACATGTGCCAGAATGGAAAAAATAAACCTCAAAACTTGAATTCAGGGCTTGGACCCTGAGGTTTGGGCAGTGGTGGCACAGTAGTCCCCCAAGTGCTGGCTGCCCATATGATGGCACATCAATATAAAAGGAGTCAGGTTTATGTCCTGATCTTGCTTTGTCCAAATTAAAGTCATGTAGACAAATAACCACAGCCATTTTGCCTTTCACAGAGTCAAACTAGATAGGATGGCCCTCTTCTTCCTCTTGCTGCCCCACTGTTTTGCACATGCAACCAATAAATCTAGTAAATGAAACTGCTCGCAAGCATGGCAGTTCCACTCAGATCTAGTTCAGATTCTGCAGAAATGTTGTAGAATAATTTTGTGGAACTTTTTTCTTCTGTGTGCTTTCAGCTTCATGCTTGTATGCATGTATAGGATCTCTTCTACTCTTAAAATATATCAGAAGGACTAGGAGACATTAATGATGAGATAGAGGGTGGGTCTAAATTGCATTATCAACACTGCCTTGTCATCCACCATCTGGGTAAACTAACGTGTAATAGAAATGGAAGTTTAAGTAAAAAATCTGTTCAAAAGATTCAAGATTTGCCTCTCCAACTTTACAGACAAAGCTGTATGACAACAACTACAGAGAGCAGTTTATTTTCTGGCTTCAGAAACAGAGTTCAGTGGGATGCCCTGCAGGCAGCATGCCTGAGTTTAGAATTCTGTGGAAACTCAGAGCAGGGAAAATGACCCTCAAGGGTCCCCTTCTGTTCCCAAATCAATTGCTCAGCTCAAATGCTGATAGGCTGCTGGATGCAACATGAATACATTAAATATATTGTGCCCAGCTTCAGCTTGTGAAGGTCTCAGAAGTTTCAGTGAGTGAGGAAAGAAGACATTGTCCTATGCTAGAGGCACAAAGCATCATCTCCTCCTCTTATTCTGCCCAAATGCTTGTAGACACAGTTCAAGAACTCCCATAATCCTGAGATCCTGGTTTGTTCATCAGCTGCCTTTGCCTGTGACAGCACTGGCATGAGGCATGAGGGCTGCCGCTGCCAAACCCATTGCAGGGAGTGCTGATCTCTGGGGAATTTCCTCCCTCAGACCTTATATTTAGCTATAAACAGAGAACAATACAAAACAAAATTTGCAGGACATTTTCTTGGTTCTTAGCTGGATGCCTTCTGTCTCAACAGATGAAGACCACCCAGAGCACAGTATTTTAAGCAAAATTAGTTTACTTCTTCGTTGTGCTGGAGGCCTGAATTGTGCTAGACATACTGAAGTGGTGGGCACTGACTGTATCCTGCAGCTAAATTCTTTCATAATTTCTTGGGAGATGTGCTGGGCTGGGCTGGCTATAGGTATAATCGAGGCAGGTTTGCCCTGAACCCTTGGCAGCACCCCACTTTCCTTCTGCTTAATCTGTAATAGTGTCCCTTAGCTGCTTTCCACTCTGTGCTGAGAGAGGAGGCTGATCTAAATGCACGAAGGGTCACAGGAAATTTTAAGCAACCAGAAATCCGCTGGTGGAATTGGCTGTAGGCAAAGGTCTCTCTGTGGCTGCCAAACTCAGAGCCCCTCTGCCAGTGGGACACACACAGTCCCTGCTTCTGAATCAGCTCCCTCAGCTCCTGAGGTGGGCAGGGAGGGAGGAAACCAGACACAGGAGATCCACCCCGTACACATCTTGAGATGTCATCAGTGGTCTGGGACATTCTCTTTTGTACCCACCTGAGATATTTCCTTGGTGGTGGTATTTAAATGTCAGTCTCCTGGAGTTTCATCCTCCTGAGGCCTACAGGAGGGAGCAGTGGGCTGGATCCTCAATGCAGGGCTGCAACATAGAGCACAAGAGCTGACTTTTTGAGATGGATGCACAAATTTGTTGTGGCCATTTCAGGAGAGTGGTAAGTAGTGCAGTGCTGGAGCAGGTTGACTTGTTGAAATAGTTGTGAAATCTCCATCCTTGGAATGAGGATGTCACAACTTGGCAGAACAAAAGGCAAATAACCCAACCTGAGTTAGCCCTACTTTGGATGAAATGATCCTCAGAAGTACATATCCTTCTAAATTATCCTCTGGCACTCTGATGTCATGTCAGGATGACATGCCTTTTGAAACAGCTGTGAATGTTCCATATAAAGGCTGGGCAAAATGTTTGAACATAGGCATCTAAATTCACATTTCTAACCTTTAGGTTAATAAAAGTGACAAAAAGTGCCAAATCCACTGATGTAAATGGACTCTTTAAACAAAAAACCTTGCTACTTTTCACAGCTCACCTTAGCCTTTCCTTTGTTTTCTTCTTTTGTGCTTTTCTTGTAACTTAATAGTGAAGAAATCCAATTTATTCATTAGAGCTGACTAGAAAGAAAGGCTTTTTATGAAGGATAAAATGCAGAGCTGTTTAAAGATTAAAAAAAAAAAAAAAACAAAAAAACCAAAATCATAACACCATTCGCTCCCCTAAACACACCACCAACAGTCAGGAACTGTAAATTCTACAGAAGCATCCAAACAGCCCAGTTCTTAAAGCATTTATCTTAGGTATGGGGAAGCCAGAGTTAAGATTTTTACTCTTCCTGGTTTATTATGTGGCCACTGTTTTTAATTATGTTTGTTTTGGCTTAGAATAGGGTGAGTGCAGCCTGAGATCTGCTAGGAGATCAGGGTCTGAAGGACAGCTAGAGGAAAAAGCCAGCTTTGTTCTCAAGCTTTCATCCGAAAGCATGCTTGCTTCAATTCTGTACCAGGCGTAGTGGGAATGAAATGACAGATCTGAGCCCATAAACGTGAGAGCTGAAGAAAACTCAGTTACGCTGGTAATTCATTCGTCTCCCTGAGACAGGAACACAGGCTGACCCACAGAATTCCATTAACTGTGTAAGAGGTGGAGTCAAAACAACACAAAAGTGCAAGCCTTGAGTGGAGATGAATTATTTTAAAGCATTTTTTAATATTTTCAAGAAAGCATCCTACATTTTCCTGTGGGTCAGATTTTTGCCTGCTCTTTTTCTGCTTTGCTGCAGGTTGCACAGATGCACAGTCCTGTTTTCTGCTTCCATCTCTGCTGGGGAAGTGAAGCAGACACTGGGGCTGCCACTCTAATGTCAGGTGACGCACACACAGCAGGTCCTGCTGCAATCCATCTGTGGATTAAAGCATAGATTGGGTGACCTGCCTTACCAGGAGTGACTCTTGGGAACCTGTTAGAGCTGCTGTAAATGGAGCAGAAAAAACACTGTCCCTTCTTCTCAGGTTAAGGAACTCATTTCGGTACAGCCTGGAACAAAACTCTGAGAGCATCACTTGAGAGCTTGCACAAGTACCTTTCCTGTCACAGTGCTGAATTCCTCAAAAATAATGCAGTCGTGAACAGAAACATACTAACCATTAAATGTTTAGTGAAACCAAAAGTGAAAATTGGCAGGGAAAGAAATGTTCTTCTTAAACTTCTGAAAGAGCACTACAGGTAAGAGAGAGCAAACAGCAATATTACAGCCTAATAACAATGCTGCTTGAGGACTCCTTTAAAGTAATAAATATGTTTTTAATAAGCATATTTCCCAATTTTGGCATCTCTGGGTTCACATATAGATGTAATTTCATATGCAGAGCGTGGCTGTGAGGATGCATCTGAAATGCCTGGAGACTCTCAAGATGGGGAGAGGTGGATGCGTGGAGGAGCAATCTCTGTTAGAAGGGATTTAATCTGAATTGTCTCTCAAAGATGAGAAAAACCAGAAATCTGGCCATCTCCCAGCCCCCTCTCTGTTCTCTGCCTCCCCCAAAGATGACTGCACAGCGAGTTCTACCCAAGAGTGTGTAAGGCCCAGTGGCTGAGCAGGGAGAGCTTCAGAGCCCTGGCTGTGCCTCCCAGATCACACCACCAGATATGGGCTTTTCCTGCCCGGAGCCCCTGTGCAGGGGCCACCAGCCTCTGGGACAGCCACAGGGAATCTGCTGGCAATGCCACAGTGGCACAGCATGACAGCCATCTGCCAAGGGCCTCTGACACCTCTCTCGTGGATCTGTAATAAAATTAATCCTGCTTCTGCACTGTCGGGTGAGGGAGACACTGGGGAGGGGTAGGCAGACCTCAGGTATGACTATCTTGCTTCCCATGCTTTTTGCCTTTTAGTAAATAAACCTAATAAGATGCTGGGCAGCAATTCAACCCGTCATGCTTCACACATCACAATAATTCAGCCAGAAATAGAAGGCATTCAAACCCCATTAGAGGCAGTGCCCTAAAGAACAGGCTGATTTCTCTGGTTTTTGGCTTGTAATTTATTTCACATCAATTATGCACTGCCAACAGAAGTAGCTTCGTGCCAAGCTGTGATGTGCTCTTCTTTTAAAGACATCCTAATCACTTCACTTCTTTTCAGACTGCTTGTTGGCAGATCCCTACTGACAGCAAAATCTCAACTATGCGAAGAAGTCACACGTGGCACTTCGTTCCCAGTGCTACAAAGTAATTCCCTCTGTGGCATGAGGTCCTGAGTCAGCTCTCCCCAGAGTCTTTTCCTCTCACTAAGAGGAATGCAAATTTTGCCTGGCCTTGTTCTGATTGTCCCTGAGCAGGAACAATAAGCTTGGAGAAAAATGTGTCCATCCCGATGATCAAGAGAGCGACCACGCATACCCTGACACTCACTCCTTGGCAGATCAGGGATGCAGTCCTTGCAACTTAGGCTCATCAAAAAGGGCTCGCAGAGAGAGGAGCAGGGGTGCTGCCACCATGGTCCAAAGCACCACGCCGGGAGCCAGGTGTCATGTTCCCTACACATCTGCATGCTCCAACACTGGCTGGGAAGCTCGTCTGGGAGAGAGATCCTCTTTGCATTGCCAGGCTGTTCTACCCCTCTGCCTCTCTCGCTACATTGTCATGGTAATGGGTCTGCTTCAAACGAGAAGTGATACTCTTTTGGTTTTTATTACTGAATTAATTATTTGGACCAAATTCCATATTGCTTTGTTTCTCATATTGCCAGTAGCATGGAAGTGGAAATATTTTATACCTAAATTTCACCTTGTGGAAAAGGCACAGATCGCATCCACAGCAGAAAAGCAGGGCAGCTACCACTCACATTTAGGCAGCATTTCTGAGCTGATGTTTCTGTAAAGCAGAGGTGAAGCACCCGAATGAACCAGCCCTGCTGTTCAGCTCACTGCCCAGGGTGATGCTGTCTTGCCTTCCCTAGCTCTCATTGCACAGTGTTATCCAAGTTTTCATGAATCAGACCTGGAATTCACAGCCTGCGCCAGGAATTGCTCATTCCATGCCATTCAAAGTTTTGCTGAATTGGGCATTCTTTTGATTCTGTTTTTTCAATCATTTGCAAGCATACAAGGGGGACTAAAAAGGTTTTGTTTCTTTGGTCCCGTGTCCCCATCATCTGTGCTGTTTTGAAAGCTTGGTGCAGGCACATGTGGAGATCTTTGTTCCAGGGAGCCATTGGTAGCTGCTATCTTGGGAATCAGGAGAGAGGCAGGAAATAGCCCTCTGCCAGGGAGAAGCTTGAGGTTTTTTTTATTCTTCTTGCATGATGCTGGAGCCTGAAGGGAAAGGCATATCACCAAGAGATGCAGGTGGAAGCCATGCCTGCCCAATGCATCCAGGACTCATCCTAAAGGGGATCAAAGTGGGAATGCTAATTAATTCAGTCATCGAGCTGGCTATCATTTCCATCATTAGCAAGGACAGGCAAGAGATCAGTCATTCTTAGTGGCTGGCTCTGCCCAAGGGGTGGAGATTGCAAAGTCAGTCCCTGGTGGCACTGCAGTGCCAGAAGTGTGAATGCATTTGCCAAAGTGGATCCAGAGGGCCTGGCTTGCTGCATTCCAATGTCTCTGCCCTCTGAAACAGGGGAGTCAGGCTGGGGAGAGGGGGCCTTGTCCTCTGGAGGGAACAGGAAAGCTGCCAAGTGCCTGGCATTTCCCAAGGGAAAGCAGAGCCTGCAGGTACCCGCTGCTCTGGGGGAGATGGTGGCTGGGAAGCAGGAGTCTGCATGCCAGGAGGCACCGAGACTGCTCTGCTTTTGAAGGGTGTTATCTAGTTACTTTGCTGCATAATGACATTACCTGTGTGTTTCCTTTGCTAATACATTTTTGCTGGCTGTAGGAGACAAAGTGATTCTTAATCACACTGCTGTGACAGTTCAGGTATCAATAGCTCACTGTGTTGGTTATGAACTATGGCAGTGGTGCCTTTATGTGTATTTTTATGCCATTTCACCTACAGGAGGTTATAAGTATTTCTCCTTTCTAACTTCCTAGCTAATATTGTTTCTGCAGAGCCTTTCTGGGAGTTTTGCAAACAAGGCCAGCTTGTAAAAACCATTATGAGCTCTTTTAATAGCCAGGGTGAGCAGTAACTGAGCTCTCTCCCTGGTGCAACCAGACCGTGAGGTGCAGGATTGGGATACAGAGACAGCCAAGGTGGCTGCCAGTCACCCAGGGCTTCTCACACCCATGTACAAGTGCCACTGTGGAGGGGTGGTGCCCCTGCATGCACACTGGTTCTCCAATCTCCCCTAGATACGTACATAAATACACGTATATAAATACTCCTTTGCTTCCAAACAATTATTTTCAGAAAAATCTCTGGATCTTCTGGGTTTGTGGGAAAGCAGCTAGATCAAAACAATTTCCTCTGGTCTATTAAAGCTGTTGTTATGCTTAGGCTGAGACACTACGAGGTTTGCTTGTTTTCTTTAGAGCCCTGTTCTAAAAGCCCTGCCAGGAGCTCAGTGTGCAAACAAGGTAACGGTGCTGAAGTGCTCTTCACAGCAGGTTGCCCAATGTTTCCATGTCCACTTCTCACAGAGAAGCTCTTTGCCACCTCTAAATATACTCACAGCCAGAGTTATGCTCTTCTTACCCTTTCTTTTTTGTTCTGCTTGCTGGAAAAAATGAGGGAACTTGAGTATTCTGTAATAGAATAAATTTTATGTTGTACAACCCCTCCTGAAAGTTTTTCATGATGGGATTCAGAAAAAGCCAGGTTCCAGCAGGCTGGGTTTTACTGGCATAGCCAAGGGGTCTGTGGCTCATTCCTGTCTCCAGAACTGGCTTCCTCTGTGTCTGGGAGGACTGCACAGGCTCCCTGTGCCCCTGTCCCCAGACAAAGGCACTGCTGATACACAAGCCTGTCACTGAAGTACTTGGACAGAAGCAAGTAAGGGAAGATGAAGCTGGTTAGAACCCCTGAGCTGCCCAGAGCACCCAAGCACAGCTGAGGTGCTCCTGGGGAGAGGAAAGCTGCATGCAAGGCAAGCACACTTCGCCAGGTTGCAGCAACCCAATCTCAGCTGATCCTGGCTGCAGGCATGGGAACCTGGAGATGGTGCAACACTGCCTGATACTGTACTCACCTCCAAACTAGAAGAAAGCACTGATCCCTCACATATTTGTCTTCTATTTAAGGACAGGCCAAGGGTCTTACGGATCAGGACATCCCTCCCTGACTCAATGACCAGGGACAAAAGCATCACCTTAACCACCATAGTGTGTTTCCAAGAGTGGGAAGGCAGTGATTTCTGATGCAGATGGAAATCAGCCTCGCCTTGAAGCACAATGATGGCCTTATCTCATAATTATTTCCTAGTGAGTATCATTTCACATGCAAATCCCATCCGTGCAAAAATTTAATCCTTTTAAAAATTCTGAATAAGTGACGGAGTCTATAATTTCCTGCTGTGGTGACACTGCACAGTGTCATCAGGCAGTGTGGTGGTTTCAGCACCCGCTGCTCTCATCTGCCTGCACACTGCAGGAAGCTTTGCCAGGAGCTCTGGGCTCTGCTGCAGGTACAGCCAGAGCTGCCAGGGTACTGGGCAAGCTGCTCTCTGCAGGCATTTGCAATCTATAAAACATGATTTTCTCCAAACAAGCCCATTCAGGAGGCAAAATGCAGCTGCAAAAATATAACCCAGGTGATTGGGGAACTGAAAAGAGTCCCTGATATGTATCAGAGAAGGGCTAATGTGGGTCAGGCTGATAGGTGCCAGCTGCCAGCCCATGCTAACCTTGGCTTAGCACAGGGCCAGCACAGAACCCTCTGCAGGCATTTTGTATGCCATCCTTGTCCAGGATGGGCCTTCCCAGAGGAAAACTATCTATATCCTTCACTAATTGTTGTCCCCATCCCTGTCTTGAAGAATTATTTGGGATGTTTTGGGTAGACAACTTTTTATCTTTCATTGCTTATATCATCACTCTCTTCCTTGTGTCACTGTGAAGCAGAGAAGAGGAAAAAAGAAACCCAAGGATGTGAATTTGGGTAGGAATATTACTGCTCTTCAGAAGCCTCTAGCTGAAAGGCCCAGGCTAATAGCAGCCTGTCTGCCAAAGCCCATGTCCCTGCTAGGGATGTCCTGGTGGTCTGCTGAGGGTGTTGTGGAGTGAGAAGCAAAGAAAGGCACTCTTCAAGGAGCTGTTTGCAGCTTTCTGTCCACTATCAAGCAGATGAATCAAAAATTTTTAAAAATCTTTAAATAGGTTTTGTGTTTAGACAAACACCCACCCCCCCACCCCAAACCTGTCTTCCACAAATCAGAATTTTAATGTGATGAGTACCACCCGTTTCTAGATATTCATGTTCTTTTGTTTGGTGACTCTTCTGTCGGTTCACTGTCAAATATATATATACGTGTGTGTGTGTGTGTGTGTGTGTGTGTGTGTGTGTGTGACTCAGTCATATATATGTATTTAATACATACAGTTCACAACTGCACCCTGAGCTCACTGAGAAAGGTGAGAGAGGGCTCACACCTGAGCAGAGCTGCTTTCTCTGCCTGGAATGGGAGCCTGCCCAGAGCTGGCAGCCTTCAACCGCGATCTATCAGTATCAAATTCTTCACCAGCTTGCTTTCACATAATTAAAGCTCAAGCGGTGCTAGTTTTGATATTGAAAGCAAAAAAAAAGATCTCATCTCTGTCTCCCAGGAGACTCCTCTAAATGAAGCAACCCGTCCTGCAAAGGCTTCCCCAGTGACAAACAGAGCGTGCCTAATGCTGAATTGAAACCAAAACACAGAGATTGACAAGAAAGGGTATCTTGGACTGGGAACAGGAACACAAAAACACGGAAAGCAAAGCACAGGGACCAGGCGTGGAAGGAGCAGAGCCAGGAGGCAAGTTAATTTAAGAGACATGAGCCGCTCCAGGCTGGATGTCTTCTTGCACAGCACCGTGACTGCTGGAGTTAAGGCTGGATTATAAAACAAGCTCTTGTGCTGGCTGCTGCTGAGGAAACCTTCACTTACAATAGGAGCTGGGAGAAGGGAACAGTTTGCTGGAGCCAAAACCCAAATCTGTGAGATATCTGTAACCAGGGAAAAAGCTAAAAAGTTTTCCAAATGGCAGGAGATGACAAAGTAGACCTACATGCTGGGAAAGCTTGGGTCTGCTGCCAGCCCTGGCCCTTGTAGATTTGTTGATTTATGCAAAGTTAAAGTATGACTGAGCTCTATTCACTTCACTGTTATTGCCTGGCTTTATGCTAAAGAGCAGCAGTTGAGAGGACAAAGCACAAAGTTTTTTAATGTAAAGACGGTTCATTCAAGTTTTGCTCAGAATTAACAACAGCAATATATGATTGTCTAAGAGCCCCATCTGTTAACCCAGGTAGAGACAGTTTGGTGGCCAGCAATCCAACTCTTAATGGCCCTGCTTGCACTGCAGGGACACATCCTGCCTTGTCAAACCAGAGCGTGCATTCCTGTCTGGTTTTGCGAGAGAAGGCAGGACATATCCTCTGCTTTGAGGTGTTTCTTTCAAGGCAGGAGGTGAGTAGCTTTAAGAACTGTAGAGAAAGTCATCTTCCCCACTGGTGCTACACTGACACTGCAAATAAATCTACTCCTTCTGAAGGCCACTGCTGGGCTGTCTTTTCTCTCACTACCCTTATCTCTGCCTGTCCCTGCTGCCTGTATCTGAACATTATCCGCACTCCATGAACCTCAGTGTGTGGTCTAAAGGACAGCCCTTCCTGGTTGTATAGAGAGCAGAGAAAAAGCTGAGAATTAGAGACAAAATTGATTATTCTCCCATTTCCTGGCCACATTAGTATAAATTCTGTATTCTCCTCTATTCATCCCAAAAGAACTAACATGACTCAGAGGACACACATTAAGGAGATTCACAACTGCACAGCAAGCACTGGTGGAAGTTATTTTATGCTGGGGTTAAAAAAATGGAAAAGAAACTTAAATTTGCCATTTTCTTCCTTGTTGCAGTTCTTCAGGAAGATAGATAATTTTACATAGACAAAAGAGAGGAAAAAGCCTGGGAGAAGCAGCTGTTATCTTTGTACATATGTATGAAGCATGCATTCAAACCCCAGAGACATTCTACAGGAGCAGCCAGCCCAGAGAGTACCCTGAGGTCCTATGAGGCCGACCATGAATGCAAAATTGATCATCCTCAGTATTGGAAACTGGCTACTTTACAGTCTAGAGATGCTTTATGATGACCTTGCCATGGGATTTATGCCTCAGAAAATGGTCTGGCTGATTAGTGGGAGAGCAGCCTGCAGGCCCCTGGGGATCTCTGGTCTTGCATCAGAGCGCTGAGCAGTGGGAGAGGAGCATTAGCCCCCTTTCAGCCTATTGCTCCCAGCAGAAAGGAAACATGATAGCTTGCCAATCCCCCGAGTCACCCTCAGCAATAGGCAATCATTAAGGAAAAAAAAAATATTACATTGGTGTTACCGCAATGCAAGGCCTAACGAAACAGTTTTTATATTTAGAGATAGACTCCTATGGCTGTGGTCTCACTGCAAGGCACTGCACCTCAGTTTTGTAGCTAGTTACTCCAACTCAAAAAGCTTCAGAGTAAAACATTTTTTTTTCCAGTAGCTTCCCAAAGCTGAGTCCTGTTCCTGTGCCAAGCTTTTCCTACTTACTTGCCCCCTCCTAAAATGCTGGTTGTGCAGCATGAAATATCCCCTAAACATTTTCTATCAAGCTTTCTGCTGAATATATTTTGAACCTTGGGATTTTCCTGCAACCACTGGTCCTGATAAATGAACCATTTAATCCTCTGCTCTGCTCATGGTACTCTGCCTGTCACAGTTCAGCAATTTTCAGGTAAAAATAATGCCTGTCCCAGGTGGGTAGGTCTCAGCAAATCCTATCTCCTCAAGGGCTGCAAATAACCCATGAAACCTGCTTCTTCTGAGCAAACAGATGGGTGGCATCAAATTTAGTATCTCTAAATGGATGGGAGCTTCTGTTCCTTACTTCTTATAATTAATCAGTTTACTTTGGAAACAAACATATGTGAGGAGACAATGGATATCCCAATGCCTGATAGAGGCAGGGTGACACAGGTTTGGGGCTGTTAGGTACAGAAAGTTCTTAAAAAGAATATGTCAGAGTTATTTGGCAGAACTCTAAAATACACCGTCAAGGTGTGGAGATGTTACACATCGATACACTTACACCAGTTTGAAATTATAATTTAACTGAAATTATATAATTGGGCCCAAATAACAGCACTGCTGTGTTCACTCTAAGCTCGCAGCAGCCAGAAAAATCCAACTAAGAAGGAGGATAAATCTCTGCATGATTATCTCATGTTGGTCTTTGTGCTGGACAGACCCTGTGAATGTCGATGTAGGGGATCTGGGGTCAATGTAACCTGATGCTTGGTGCAAGCTGTGTGAGGCAGGAACCCAAAACCTCAAACAGCTCTGGAAAAGACATGCTCAGTAGATGCTGAGGTATATGCACCTGTACATAACTCTTTGTCATTTAGACCTGATTGTTTTATTTAATGATATGATGTAATTTGATTGTTTGCAGTTTATATAATTATAGCCCTCATTTTATCTGCATTGTTCAAAGTTCTTCCTTATGGGAGAGATTATTCATATGGACTACACAATGTATTCTTCTGCTACAGATCTTAATAATAAAAAAAAGCTAAATATAGTGTGGCTGGTGGATCTTAAACAACTTTTCAGTGTTGTTTGCTGTAGTGGAAGAAGTCGTTAAGTGGGACACTCAGATTCACCATTTTGGTACATTCAACACTGCAGTATAAGATGCATTAGAGCAGGAGCAGGCTGCACTGGTGTAGAGGGAAAGTAGCTTATTTAATGAATGACTGTATTGGCAACCTGTGAGACAGGTGAGAAAGGGCAAAACTACATGCAGCTAGCTCTTGGTAGCACAATTTAGCTGCAAACCCTTGGCATGTAGCATCTCTGCCTAGTTGTATAATATTGTCTTGACACAGTGGCAAATTGTGTCTCTAAACGGTCTCAGAAGGAAGCATCTACCCACAAGAGCAAGGTATTTGTTTATATGGTTACATGTCCTAGCTACTGCCAGACTGGATAAGGACACCAGTTCATCAAAACCTCTCTAGCCTGCTCCAATGCACCAATTTTATGTCCTACTACATTAAATTGTCAGCTATGTTTCCCATATCTAATATCTTTGGAGACAATTAGTTTCACTCACCATAAAATGTCATGTTAATTACAAACAGAATGAAATGTAATATGCATTTACTTCATCCATTTTGCACATCAGACAGTGGGTTGCACTGGGCACAGTTCAGAAGCTTGGCTTAGAAAAGCATCTCTGATACTGCAGAACTGTGAAAATTAGAGAAGCTTGTTGGAACATGGTTGGACTTTGATCCTCAACAGTGCAGACAGCAGATCTTATCATCTTTACTTCACTTTTTCTGAGTCTAAAACTGACTCTGGGAAGTGCTATGTGAGAAGTTCTTGCCAGCTTTCTGGCAGTCTGTGCATCAAACTAAGCTGGGAGTACCAAAACAGCAGACTCCAGAATGGCAGTCAGTACACTTCGTCCTTTGTGCCAGCAAGGTCACCTTCAACTTTTCCCAGGAATTCAGGGACTGACTCATTCATATTCATGGTCTCACCTGGGAAATTTAGCCCACAGGAACCCTGCAGCCACAATTCATGACCTGTAAACCTCAGAGTTTGGACATATCCAACTTGCCATGCTAGAAACAAGTGCGTGTGCCAACGTTTCCCATTCTGGGGGAGCTTTTCATTAAGGAGAAACTCTCACATTTTCGTTCATGACTTCATACACATGATGGGAGGCAATCTGCTGTTGTTCCATTTATCTCCACGCCCCAGGGTGACACACAGGCTGTGTTGTCAGTCTGTGGTGAAAGATGAGGAAACTGATAATTTACTTGCTTGACATCCTAAGTTCACAGAGGGGACTTGTCACTTGTGTAGGTGAAATCTGAGGATCCAGAAGCAAAAGAGGTACGGAGAAGGATGGATCAAGCTGTCTGATTCAAATTGTCTTTGAGAGTCATAGAGTACCCCTGGTTCCCAATTATCAAAGTAATGTCAAGCCATAATGCAGAAGAACACCCTGTTTCAGTAACAGGTGACATCTTGAAACTAATCTACTAAACAGGCTGGTGAAGACATATTGTGTCATGGTGTGGTCACTGCGCATGACCTCACCATGCACAAAATGTGTACGTGGTCCTTGAATTTTCATGGTAAATCTTATCTATTTTTGGTTCCTCCCCTGAGGCTCCTGAGCAATTCCTCGGTGAACAGCATGTCAACGCTACAATTTGCTTGAGAGGGTCCTACCATGAATAGTCGCCTTTTTGCTCCTGTGATTATCAGGCCTCTTCCAGTAACGCAAAGAAGATGTGGATCAAACAATCCACAGCAGGTGTTTAATGGTACAGAAGAAAAACGCTCTCCAGTGGCGCCGTACTGATGCGTCAGAGACGCAGGCTGAGAGAGCAAGAGGAGAGAGACATCAGTGAGTGTACTGTGCTTTTATTTTTTTTACGTTCAAGGGTCCATATGCCTACTGACTCACCTGTTTATTTTCTTCCTTCAGCTGCTTTTGGACTCTCACCTGCTCCAAGACGTTGTCAGGAGACAGAGCTGCCCAGGAAGTCTCTGCTACGTTAGCAGAGCCTGCCACACTTCCTCTCCTCCACCCTTTCCTTCCCGGGCTGCCTTTTATGTGCTGCTTGGCAGCCTGTAGAACATCGGCCCCTTACTGAAAAGAAGCACAGAAGTATTTTGAACTTAAACTGAGTTGACAGCATCAGTGCTTAGACCAGAAAGATTCAGGTGGGGGGACGAGGAGGCCAAATGGTGCTTCCCAGAGACTTCTGTGCTGACAGGATGAATCACAGTCGCATCCCTTTCCCTTGCTCTGGGCACAAACATCTATTCACTGTGCTGACTGCTGAACCATGAGCATCAAAGGGTTTTAATATTTCAGGCCTGAATCCATGTCCAGGATTGCTGCTGCTATTGCCATGACATCATTTGGGTCTGATTAGACAAGCAATTTTTTAAAACACCACTGCCTACCTGTGCAGCGTTTTCCACCAGTAATAGGGTCTATTAATGAGGGAATCAGTTAGCAAAGTCCTATGGTCAAAATGGTATGAGTCAGCTCTCTTTACTGGCAGATGTATCCAAGTCCTGCGCACAAATGTCCCTTGATAAGTCATGGTCAAATCACTGCCCACTTGTCACGATGCTCTCGGAGGAAGAGTTAGGTCAAAAAAAAATATTTATCCCTTCATCCTTCAGGGCTTTGCTTAAATCAGAGGCAAAAGACGCTGCCTGTGCAGTCGGAAGCAGCCATTTCTCCCCAGCTGCAAGCCTACTTTCCATGTATCTAAACAAAGAAGAGCATAATCAGCTTCCCTCAGAGCTCCCAGCACTGCTGACTCCTTGGTAAGGCAGTCAGGCACCACTGGAGTAGTACAAGATCCACAGCATCCTGGAGGAGGGCACTGCTCTTTGGAGAGGTGGTGGCCAAACCTGGGAAAGTGGCGCATGGGGCCCAGGCAGGGCCTCCTTGGCATGGAAAGGTTGGCTCAGCTGGGAAAGAGGGAAGGTGTCCAGCCCAGCCTGCAAGGGGAATGCTCCCCTCTTGCTTTCCTTTCAAACCAGCCCCCAGTGATCCCCTGTTCACTTGTGAGTGATGCTGAGTATATCCATGATGGACTGAACTCGGGCTCCCTGGAGAAGCTGCTCCGGGGTGGCCTCTCCAAGGGGCAGCGACTGAGAAAACACAGCCATGCAAGCTCAGTAGTTGGGGAAAACCCCATCTCACAGGCTTTTTCTGCTTGCTCTGAGAGGCAGGCACTGCGCAGGAGCAGGGGATGAAGCCTGAGTTTTGGAGGGATTGGCAGGCAAATGCCAAGAGCCAGGGCTTGGGGCTGCACAGCTGCAGAGTGGGGCAGGGCTTGGGGCTGTCTGGGCCTTGTGCAGCCATGGGGCAGCAGCTGAGCTCACCCCAAATCATGGAGAAACACAGAAGGGGTAAGGGCATAGCTGTCTAGCACCCTTGGGGTCTGCTGCCACTCCCATAAGGACCCCTGTGAGCTGCCCTTCCTGGGGAAGGTAAGTGGGTCTGGGTGGGCCAGAGGGGTGTGAATGTGGCCAGAGATGGACTGCCTTTGGCTCTCAAAAAGCAGAGGGAGATGTAGCAGGAAATTCCTTGGGAAAACTGCGCCTCTAGCCCCAGATTCTGCATCCATGTTCTCCTTCAGATATTTACATTTCTTCATGTTCATTTCTGCAACCTATAGGCACAGGACTGGTAAAGGAGATTACAACAGGATGAGGCTTTTTTTGCACATTATAGAATCACTTTCTGTTTCTAAATGCAGGTGGGAGGCAACCTCCTCTACCACATAATGTATTATTTCATAATGCTGAAGTTTAAACAAAACAATTTCCCTAAAACAGGAAAGAAACTGGGATCTACCAAGTACATAAGAAGCACAAACCTACTGAAAAAAAAGTATGTCATTTTTCTTCACAGGGCTGAGATGTGGTATCAGCAATTGGAAGTAGCATTGTTCAGCATAAAGGAAAAGGCAGGAAAATGGGACAAGTCACATACAAGGACTTGTTAGCTGATGTAGCCAGTTTACTCTGAAAAAATGTGTAGAGCACAACCTTCTTAAATTTGTGCAGTTTTAGTTAAAAAAAAACCCAAACCAAAACAACCCACCCTGTTGGGCATGTTGTTTCCTTTCAGTCTGGCTTGTGGTTTGGGGTTTTCTTTCTCTGTTTTAAATATTTTCCATGTAGGTTGGCAGTGGAAAAACCCACTTTGCTCACCACCCTTTCTCACCAGCCAGCTCCTGCACAAGCCAGCACAGCCCTCAGCTCTCCCAGCTTGTACCAGGCTGGTTTTGCAGCAGTCACAGCCAGCAAGGGAAGCAGGAAGCCTTTGGATGCAGGACCAGCATCCTTACAGGTGCAGGCCATGTCATGCAGGTGCAGGTTTGCAGATCTCCAGTAGTGCCTTTGATGGTCTGCACGAGGTGGCTGGTGCTTGACTCAGGCTGGAAAAGCTCAGCTCTTGTTCTGTGGTGACAAGTAAACTGCTCTTAGTCAGACAGAACGTTGTGGTGGTGGCTTCCAGCCTGTCCCTTAGTTTGTCCATTGCAAAGCAGGCTTGTGAGACAGATGTGTGTGGGTGATGAAGACCTGGAGGATGGTTGTAGCTGCCTCAAAGGGGCCCACACTGCACACTTAGGAGAATGGCAGTGCATAAGCTCTCACTGCCATAAATTAACAGGACAGAGCAGACTCGTCCCTTGTGTGATACTTTGGAAGCTGAACAGAGACCATCATCTTGCTTCTATGGGATCAGCAAAGCACAGCTAGATGCCAGCCCCCAGATGACACGTGTTTGTGAACAGGGAAGGAAGTAGCTAAACACCATCCTTTAGCCCTCCCGTGAGGGGTGAAGTACATTGGAGCAGTGACAGTGATGGAGAGAGCAGCCAAGGCTGGGTTGTTCCCCTGCAGAAGCTGCTGAGCAGTGATTGCTTGGCCACAAATGACTCCGTGCTCCAGAGCAGGGTGAAGTGCCTGGAGGTGTCCTGCCTGAGTCATGCTGCCTGTACCCCCGAGAAATGCCTTCCCAAGGCAGCCCCAAGAGACCAGATGCTAAACACCAGACCTGGTGTTTAGCAGCTTCTTGGGGCACAGCTCGGAAGCACCCCAGGCTCCCTCCTCTCGGCAGGGATCAACAAAACAAAAATAAACCAGCTGGAAGAGACACAGGCAGTCCTGGTGACTGGAGCAAGTGCCCAGGTTTGTTCAGAGCACCCACAGCAACAGGAGGCAAGACTGGAGCAGGATCTGTATCAGGAATGGAAGTGGGGAACAAATAAAGACTCTGTTGGGGACAAGGGGGTCCTTGTGCTCAGGGTGGCCCTGCCCATTATCTTGGGGGATGCCAAAGTGTAGTGGTTTCAGTTCACCTCTTCATCTTTTGTGAGATAGGAGATCTGGAGGAATGCAAAACAGGCTCAAAATTTAAAGAAAATGAAAAGTTTATTAACAGAATTAAAAGAGAAAAGAAAATAATAAGAAAATCAAAGCAAAATCCCTCTTTTTACTCGCACACCCCCTCCTCCCTTTACTCTTCCCCAAACCAGCACAAAGGACAACACCACATAATTCTTGGTCAGTATTCACAGTTCTTAAGAAATCTCCCCACTAGTTAAGGAGAAAGAG
>VZTH01018813.1:255349-301135 GCA_013397815.1 Aleadryas rufinucha
GGGGGGCGGGCCTCAGAAGCCTCTGCTGGATGTTTTCAGCTACTTGCAGCGATTATAGTTGTTCCTCAGCTGCCGAGCTCTGAGGGATCCTCCTGCTGGCACGCCGTCATCACAGGGCTGTGCCCCAGCACCGGGGGGGTGGGGGGGGGAGCTTGAGGCCTCTCCGGGAAAAAGTGGCTCCAGCCCCCCATCGCCTCCCCCCCCCCGCAGGAATGGCAAAACCAAAAGAGAGAATTTCCTGTCTCCTCCAAGCTTTAAATATGGAAATTCCGAAAAGCGCCACTGGTCAAACGAGCTGTCCATCAGCTCAGGCTCAACCTACCACACAAAGGCACAGAGCATGGAGCAGCTCTTCCCAGGCAGGCTGCTGCTGCTGCCCAGTCTTTAATGCCAAATAATACAGAAAAATTTACTGGGTTTATTATCAAAAATACCTGCTTAGTGTCAACACTAAGCACTGGAGCACAGAGAGAAGGGGTGAGATAGGCAGGGGACATGGAAAAGGTTCAGTGGCCTTGTTATCTGATAATCTCAGTGATGACCACATCCCTCATTTTTCCTCAGCATGCTTCTTCATTCACATGGCTATGGCTCTCCCAGTGACATAAGACTGTGAAGCTTCTTGGGAGTGAGCAGAGAAACCCTCTCTGCCTCTTTGATCCCAAAAATGGGGAAAGTTGGGCTTTTTGCTCTTTAATCTCCTGTTAGGAGGCTTAGTTAGGTGTCTGTTGAGGACTCTTTGCAGGATATATGCATCTGGTATGCTTAGAAAGGCAATGCTATCTTTGCAGGAAATACACTTTTCCTCTCCCTCCACCCTTTTTTTTAATGATCTCATTCCCAGAGCAAGAAATGGCAGGTGGTTTCACACCACATATGGTCAACTCATGATGAGCCTATCCACAGAACTAATATCCTGCCATCAGCAATGTGCTTTCTTTGGATCAGATCTGGAAGGTGATATTATCCTGGATGAATTGTTGGAGGGAGACACACAACAGCTTATCTGCCACTCTCCTCCTCTGGTGTCACAGTGGTTGTGCTCAGCACTGGGTTCCTGTTTGTGTGGGGTTTGTGCTCAGCGTCACTGTGTGCCGAGAGTTCTCACACTTACTGTCAGCTGGCCAACACCTGGTGTCTGTGTGAGAGCCCAGGGCAGGTGAGGAGAGCTGTGCAGTGCTCCTCAAGGGGGGAAAAAATTGTAAAAAGCTTGTATTAAAACTTACCCCTCCACAAGCTGGTGGTAGAAGCAATGGTTAACATTTCTCCAAGTGCCAATAAAACAGGAGTGCAGTGTAAGCACGTGATTGCTAATACAAGAATTGTTAAAATAAACATATATGTGGGAGATGTTTTAAATAAAGGATATTTGTGGGAGAGAAAGAAAGGGGTAGACAGCTGTGTCATCCTCACAGCCCTCTCAGCCCAGCAGCAGGGGAAGGTGACTCTCAGAAAAGCACATGTGTGTTGCAATAGGCTCCACTGACATCACACCGACCCTGTGCCTGTTTGGAAGACACTGGGATGGACTGGAAGGGGTTTTGGTGGCACAGGCCACCTCCTAACTCACAGAGAGACAACCAAGTGCGTCTTGTGCCATCAGAACTGACTCAAAGCATGGACAGAGCTCTGCTTCTTTCCCCTCTGCAGCACCAGCCTTGGGTGCTGCTCTCCCAAAGCACAGTGCTCTGGTTTTGATGGTTTGTTGGTACATCAGTCAGTGCAAATCTGCAGTTTGTCCAGTTTGCATGGTAATTTTTGTTTGACTTGAATAGTCTTGCTAGGAGATAAATTTCTTGCTAGCAGGGCTGTCTGGATCTCTGAAACATATGAGCTTTCTCAGCACCTCCCAGGGCAGTTCCGAGGGAAGAAGCAGAGAAACAGAGCTAACTTAATTATCTATCAACTAACAGTGAATAAACATATCTCACAATGAGCAAACAGCATCTCCAGGCCCTTCTGTCTCCTTTGCCTGCAAATTGTAGAGGAAAGAGAGAAGCCAAATGGGCCATCACTCAGTTTTCTGGTCTGGGAAATATCAAATCTATTCTTATTTGATGTTGTCATAACATTTCTATGTAGGTGAAGCAATATTTGTAGAGGCATTTTTGGATTTGCTGAAAATGTTTGGAAATTGCAGGGGTTCGTTTCAATGAAAAATTTTAAAATATTTGAGGAAATGTCAATGGATCAGAGGCCTCTTTTTTTTTGGTTTATTTATGGAGAACAAAGAGGTAGGGTGTGTGTATGGGCTAAGTGGAGAGCTGCTGTAACTCAGCATGGGAAAGGGAATCTGACATGTCCACAAAGCCAAACAGATGGAAACACAGTTTATATAAAACCTGTGTGCAGAAGGCAGGGAACAATATGGGGAAGGGAGGGGAAGATGCAGAAGCAGCATAACTGATAATGTGTGTTTAGTGCCATGTAGCTTTACAGCACTTTATGAGCCCTAATGAAGGCTCACAATGGCCCTCCCAAATGACTGCTAAAAGTGCTGTCCTGCAAAGGAGATGTCTTGTTCTGCCTGAAATAACCCTATGCCATAAAACTGCAGATTTATATAGAACAAACAAAACAGGGAAATGCAGCCCCAGCCAGCAGGAAATCCTCAGATGCATGAAGGGAAATAGGCTGTGCTAGTGAGATGATTCCTTCATTATGTCACCTAATTCAAGGCAAAATAAAACCCCAAGGTTATATTACAGGGAAAGGCAAGTGACCTCTTTTTGATAAGCACTGTTGGTGAGGGTGAAGAGACACGGGAAGGCACAAACAGAAATATGTGCTTGGTTTTCATTTTGACTGTTTCATAAAACATAGAGAAACTTTCATTCATTTCTCCTTTTGAAGGCCGGACTGGATGGGGCTCAAGGCCAGGTTGGATGGGGCTCTGGTCTGTTGAAGTTCTCCCAGCCCATGGCAGGGGGGTTGGAACTAGATGATCTTCAAGGTCCCCTCCCCACCCAAACCATTTTATGGTTCTATGATGATGACTCTATTATTCTTTTCCCAATTACAGTTTTGGGCAGGGTACACCTTACCTAGCATGGCTATCAAGTGTAGTAGGTCACCAAGGGATTGGAAGAGTCCTTGGGGAATTTCCCTCTCCTTCTTTGACTTCTTTTTGGCAGCAGGGTCTCTGCCTGCCCTCTGGGAGCATTGCTGTCAGCTGGGGCAGGCAGAGCCCTCACTCTCTCCCCCTCCACCTGCCCCTCTCCTGCCCCTAACTACCACTGCACTGGCTGTGGAGGGTGGCTGAAGCCCCAACACACACAGTTTGGACTTTCTCAAACCACTTGATTACGACAGGGAAGACAGAGGCCCCTTGCTCGCTCTGGCTGTGCAGGTGTGTGCTTTCTCTCTAAGCCGTCCTGCTCTGGTGCTTCTCCTTTAGCTCTCGGTTCATGGGCAGGTTAGCCTTTCCTCCTGCTTTGTCTTCTCCAGCTAGTTTCCATTTCAGTGAGTCGCCACACTCTTCTGTTTATTCCCTTTTGCATGTGGAAAACCATTTTTTCAGTGGATCTCACCATCTGTCAGGTATTGCTGCCATTGCCTGGATGGCTACACTGACAGCACGTGATGGAAGCATTTTCTGGACACTAATTCAAGCACTGAAGAATAGTTCTTCAGGAAAAAATGTCCAGGAGCACCAAGATCAGAGAAAAGTATTGCATGTTTATTCTCACACATTTTCCATGCAGATTTTACTCATATCCAACTGTCATCCACCTTTCTAGCACTGTTAAAAATAGTGTATCCCGGTGTCATCCCTGAAACACAGCTGTTATTGTCCTGACACCACATTTCCAGGGGGAGGTAATATCTGGTTTTCCTGTAAATAACTGAGGATAAACACAGGTCCATGAGCAAATCTCAGGTGCTCCAGGCAACAATTCTCAAATAGTGGCACAGATATTCACGGGTCACAGGTACTCTCTTGTAATTGCAAATTAGGAAAATAGATCCAGAGGGATAGATTTGCATCCTTCTCCAGCTGAGCTTCCAGCTCATGTGATGTGTGAACAGCTCTTCCCAGCTCAGAGAAGACACCGTGTGTTTGAGCTAAAGCAGATCCGTCTGAGGGGCACTGGCAGTCTGCCATGCATGATCTGCAAGGAAAGATTGAGGAAGTTGGGCTGCTGTAGCCTCAGGATGTTTCTCACTGCTGACTGTAGCTAACTGATGGGGCAAGACAGAGCCAGACTCCTCTCAGGGTAGGAAGAAGATAAGAAACAAGGAAAACAAATTGCAAAAAGGGAAATTTTGGTTGCATATAAGGAAAAGCATTCCTCTCTGTATCCTAGTACCATAGAATCATGGAATAGTTTGAATAGGAAGGGACCTTTAAATGTCATCTAGTCCAACCCCCCCTACAATGAGCAGGGACATCTTCAACTAGATCAGGTTGCTCAGAGCCCCATCCAACCTGGCCTTGAATGTTTCCAGGGATGTGGCACCTCTCTGGGCAACCTGTGACAGTGTTTCACCACTCTCATTGTTAAAAAAAGTTTTCCTTATATCTGATCTAAACTTAGTCTCTTTTAGTTTAAAACCATTATCTCTTCTCCTATCAATACACACCCTGCAACAAGTCTGTCCCCATCTTCTTTAAGAGTCCTCTTTAGGTACTCAAAGGCTGCAATAAAGTCTCCCTGGAGCCTTCTCTTCTCCAGGATGAACAGTCCCAGCTCTCTCAGCCTGTCTTTACAGGAGAGGTGCTCCAGTCCTTGAATCATCTTCATGGCCCTCCTCTGACCACCCTCCAACAGTCCCACGTCTTTCCTGTGTCTGGACGCAGCACTCCAGGTGGGGTCTCATGAGGTTTCACAAGCTCTTTGGCAGCAACACCAGCCACAGAGACATGTATTAATAGACTGGGTCCATCTGCTTTTTCCAGTGTCACTGCCCACAACTGGGAGGAGAGAGGAAAAAATAACCTGTGCTCCAGATTCTCTTACCAGCTCTCCCAAAGCCCCAGAGTGTCTTTTGATTGCCCTGTAAAAGTGTTCATGCACTGGAAAGGGTGCCCAGGGAGCCTGCAGTATGTCCACCTTTGGAGAGACCCAAAGGTGAGCTGGACACAGCCCTGATGGCCTGCTCTGACTGTGAACACAGCTGTGCCTTCAGGGGGAGGTCAGCTCAGATGACCTTCCGAGGCCCCCACCCACAAAAAGCATCCTGTGACATCCACTAGGGAGAAGAAAGACAGTGTAAAGCCCAGACTGGAGTGAAGTGAGTGACTATGACAGCAAGAACTTTATCTTCTAGTTCTATTCTAACTACTCATTCAGGAATAATTTATCAATACTATGGTCTAAGTTCACCAGCAAAACAATCTCAAAAGCAAAGAAGTTTTTAAAAAACCCCTCAGGACACACTAACACTGGATATCAAGACATCCTTTCTTATCTTCACATGGACACAGTTCCAGTGACAATGAAGAAACCTGAAAAAGTCCTAAAGAGACAAATCTAATTACCTCTCTTCCCTATACAGAAAATATTAAAACAAAATTAATTTGAAGGTATAAAGAGTGGAGAGGAGAATTTGTCAAATGTGGTGCTGACCCATGGTGCTAGACATGTGCTGTATAAAATAATCTTTTCTCAAATTTTTGTTGTGAATCAGTCACTAGGGGACAGAAAAGTGAAGTGGTTCCCTTTTGGATAAATCATTTGCAGCACCTTACCCTCAGGTCATCTCTAAGGGGACAGACAGGAGAAGAGAAAAGGATCTTGTCCAGGATCTTTCTGCAAGAAAGTTCATTATTGCTTATGAAACATATTTTTGACTTTGTGAGGAAACATTTCCCAGCCAAATGCTTTTCATTCCCTGAGCACAATTAAAGGAAAAGGAAGAGGCTGGCTTGGTTTGATCAAAATAGACAGCAGATGCTGGAGAAGAAGAATGGGAAAGGTTGTCAGCTGGAGCAAAGAGGACAGAGCAACCTGCTGTGCATGGGCACAACTGGAAAGGGCTATGGCTCCACAGCCTTTCTGTCTGAGGCTGGAGCCACTCCATCTTCTCATGTGGAGGAGGACAGGTTACAAGAACTCTTGCAAGAAGGGAAAAATAATTCCCAAGCCCCAGGGATGAAAGAGATCAACACTAAAGTGAAGGCAATTATTCCCTATTACAGAATTAACTGTTTCCAGGATCTCTTTTTACAACTCCACCATCTAACTTCTGTGTGACTGGGGAGGTATTTGCTCTCTAATGTAGTATATATTCTTCTTGATTGTAATTTTTTCTGCAGGCATTCAAGATACTCTATGCAAGCACAGGAAACAGGAGGTCTTGAGCTAAATAACTTTATGTCTAACTGCAAAAAGTAGAAGACAGGAGATCAAATAATTTGGTGAACATGATCTAGCTAGGCAGTACTGCATCTAGGTATAGAAGTCAGGTGTACGGAGTCACAGCAGAAATCCATACACGCTGAAATAGGTGGCCATTCTTCAGGCTTCCTGAAGTACAGCTCCTGCGACAGAGAATGTGCTCTTGTGCCCAAAACACACCAGGTTACACAAGGCTGTTAAAACCCCCCACACCAGCCACAACAAACTGCAGCAAAACTCCCCATTTCATTGGAAAAAGCACCTTTGATAAGAAAGCATCTGCCCGGGGATGGTGGGAGAAACCCAGTAGAAATTTATAAACGTTGTTAAAATTTTTCTTTGTTGTTCTTTCTTAACAGTGACAGAAGTGGCACAACTCAGTGTAGGTCTACTTGACTTATGCAATTAAGGTAACTACAAAAAATCCTTCAAACTTGCAGTAGCAGGCAGAAAGTTCCTATTTCTGAGTTCTCTGTCATTGCTCCCTTACCCAGTAGGTCTCAGTGGGGCTGGCAGCCTCCAAGCTTGCAGAGACAAGCATGTGGCAACCTGGGTTCAGTGTGACAAGGGACACGTAGAAGAAATATCCTCACGTTCTTAGCATTGCCTCGTTATTGAGTGACCCAGCACGGCCCTGTTTTGTGCACTGCTGTTCTCTTAGATCCCCTCTGTATAACTCATACACACATGTACAGCTACCACAGCTTCTTCTGTTAAAGGCCTCATCAGCTAAAAAGTGCTAGAGCTGCTACTGCCCATGATGGTCCCCCACACACTTTCTCACCACAACAAATATTATAATCTTTTGCTCTGAGAGAAAATACACCCCAGCTTTTCCAAGAAAGTACAAACCAAAGCATCCCAGCACAAAGAAGCCATTCTGGCAAAGGGCAGATGTCAGGAGTTCTCTTTATTCAGTACCATTATATGAAATTATTTCTAAATGAAAGCCTTTCACTCTAAGCAGAAGAATAAACACAAATATTAGCTGAGTTGGTCCTGATGAGTTTCCTAGTTCCTCAGGGTTTGTCATTATCGTGGCTGAAAACAGGTAGAGAGAGGAAAAATTTGCCATTCTTCCTCCTGTTGTTCAGAGGAAGAAAAACTAAATAAATCAATGAATAGTTCCCTTGCAAGTGGTATATATCAAAAGCAACAAAGACTGGCTATTAAATAATGTCCTTTGTTGCAATTTGAGCAGAAATGTCACATCACAGAAAATACTTAAATAATTTCAAACAGGAGTGAGGAGAGATTTTATATTTGAGCAAAGGAAAAAAGAGGCAAGGACTTTAACATCTTTTTTCTGATTTACCAGACTGACTTCATTTTTATGGAGATTAGTATAAACCACAGATATACCCAGCGTCTCCTCACTCCTGCTCTGACATCTCATAAATTCCACATTTTCACACCAGCATCTGCTTAAGGCAGGTTTTATTTCCAGCTCTGCACTTCCAACAAAGCCAGTGAAAAATGTTTTTTTTAATGGTTTGAGTAGCAGAAGGTTAAAAAGCCTCCTGAAGTCTTCAACAACAGACTGGCACCTCGGTGGCTGTGCCAGCACACTGCCTCCTGCTCTCCGTGATGGCGATGGGAGATGGATGCATCTCCCCAAACCAACCTGCTGCCTCTCCTAACACCTGAGATCAGGTCTGTGCCAGTGTGAACCACTTCATGCCACAAGTGAACGCTGCAGTCCCATGCCAAGCTGAGGTGAGCACTGGCATGCAGAACCCCTGCCAAGGCAGGGCTGACCTGTGTGTTTTTCAAAATCAGTCTTGCTTCACTGAGTTACATGGATGCTGCTCAACACAGCCCTGTCCAAAACCCCTCGTGCTAGGAAGGCTGAGGGTGGGGGAACATCTCATCCTGCTCCAGGCCTTATCCCAACACACCTGGAGGAGAAGAGGGAGGGATGTTGCAAGCAGTTCTGCAGGCAGCTGGTGGGTGCCAAGGCATATTCCTGCTGTCTGCTGCTCTCTGCTCTCCCCCAGCAGAAACCTGCCTGTGCCACCTCAATGCCTGGTCTTCTTTGTGAAGCACAGCAACATGGAGAAGTCAGCACCAGGAAAACACTGTTCTTCCTCCTGCACATGGCCTTGCATCCCTTTGCCTTCCATGCAGCAGCAGCTACGTCTTTGTCGGCTTTGGAAACACCAGGTGCATCCTTCCAGGAATGCCTCCAGGGGAAGATGACCTACAGTATATGTTGAATTCCTGACATTTTTGGAGGAAAAGAGATAATGGTCTTATCTGGTTTTTTAGGAAATCAGAACCCTTTTTTTTCAGAGAGGGGCTACATCTCATGACCCCTGTCTCTAATGAATGTACATTTGGACTTCCAGCACTGTCCTATGTCTCTGTGATTCATGACAAATCTGTGGGGCTGCATTCATAAACATGTATTTCTGAGCCCTTGAAAAATTGAGCTACAAATCAGAAGAGCACTTTCAGCCTTAATTAGGATAAAGCTGTTTTCTGCTGTTATGTAGAGTAATAGAAGAGCAGGATGAAAAAGTGGTTAGAGGCATGGGGAAACTTCCATAGGAAGACAGATTGAAAAGAGAGATCCTGTCTAGCTTGCAAAGAAAATGAGTAAGAAGGACATGCTACATAAAATATGAACAGGCTAGAAACAGTAAATCCTTAATGCTTTCTTCTAGTAGAAAAAGAAGACGTTCCGTGAAGCTGATACTCAGTAAATGCAAAACCTAGGAGAAAAATGTAATTTTCACACAACACACAGTTGGCTTGTGAGACTCAGGATTTAATCCAGGAGCTCAGCAGAACCCAAGGATGGAGTGTGTGTTGTACAGACGAGGATGCTTCCAAGCACTATGGCAATGGTTGAATTTGCAGCTGGAAAACTACATGAATTTGGGAGGGACATAAGCTGTCTTGTTCCGGGACATAAGATACTCACTAATAGAGAGTAAAGGCAAAAGATTCACCTGGGGCCACTTATTTTATGATAGCTTGCTGCAGGTTGTCTGTGCTGTGCTCTGAAGCACTGCTGAGAGCCAGAGGCAGCCAGAGCTACAGTGTCACATCACCAGGAGCTGCGTTCTCTCAGGGCCGTAGTCCCCTACGGACTCCACACATTCATTTCTGGGAATGACAGCACAGCTGTGGAGCATCATCCCACACACAGAGCATGGATTTCAGCAGTTCTCAACACAAACCCATCCCACAAGGCAGGTGAGAGACGAGCGTAACATGCAAAACCAAGAGAGACTTCAATAACACAGGCATGACCTCTGATCCAGCAGTATTAAAATGAAGCATGTTTTAGAATCTCTAAATTTATGCCATTTCCCAGTTTGACTTCCATAAGAAAGTCACAGACTTTTATTCATTTATTACCATAGTGAGGTTAATAACTCCTGCTTAAGTAAAAGGTAAGTTTTAGAAAAGCGACCAGACTTCCTCTGAATAACTGAATTAAAACCCCTTTTCTCCTGTCTGCTCATGCTTAATTTTTCATGTTGTTTCTGTTTCAGCTATATATATTTCTGTGAGCCAGAATATTCTTTTCTGTAAGTGAACAAAACTCTCATTAATATATCTTGATGGCAGCAATAAATCTTGCCCAGCACCCACATTGCACCTCAGTGAAAACACACTTACACTGCAGTACAGACTCAGTCACAAGATGATGCTATTTCTTGGTACTAATATAGGATTTTATGTATTAGAAGCACTGTGGCTAATATTAGCTAATGATAAGGTAATTAATCCAAATTTAGATGCCAATATAATTTCATTTTTGTGTCTGAAAGCTTTTAAGCTTCAAACAGGCAATGCTGCTCAATTAGCTGAACTCTCATTAAATATTGCAGTCTGCTACACATCGTCTCAGACAGAAAAAAACAACATTATTAACCACTGATGGTATTTGATAGAAATAATAGCTTTAGTGGCTGTCTGTCTTTGTCAGCGATGACAACCAGCAATTCCTTCTCCACATTAATTTTAGTGATGACTTCTAATACGAAGTCCAGACAAAGCGATGAAAGTTCTCACTTGCACAGAACCAGGGGAACCAGGATGGCCTTGTGGGCTTTTTTTCTTGTCTCCTAGGGGCTAGATAGGAGTATTTTGTAATGCAATCTTATTATCACATCTCATCTTTTATCAGTTGTGCAACAGGTTCCTATGAGACAGTGGAAACTTGGCATTTTGGGGGTTGAACTTTCTCAGACAGTTCTCTAAAAGAGTCACTACTTAATAGTGATAATTTAACATCAGACTTTCACAGGTCAGATGGCCCCGCCCTGCCCAACTGCAGCTCTGCCTTGCACCATACCTGCCTGCACAGGTTTTGGTCACCCACCCCATAAAAATCAATGTGAACTACCTCCCTTTTAGTCTTGTCAACTTTATACCACACAATGACACCACTGATTTCATACTTAGCCATGCAGTTGTGGTCATGGGGGTTAACAGCACCAAGAGCAGGGAGATGTCCCACTGAATCTCTCGGGTGTACAGGTTCTTTGCAATGCAGGTATTCATTAGCTGCAATCACAAGCATAAGGTGGAGCAGGTACAGCTGTGACCTTCTGAGTTACCCTGAGTTTCACTGCAAGTTCAGCACCTCTTTTCTGCCCCAGCTCCGCCCAAAGCTTTTAGGGACCACTGATGGCTTTGTAGAGACCCTGTGCACTCTGCCAGCTGTGAGTGCACCACAGGCTCAGTGAGAGCAGCACTGGGATGCACTGAGGGTAACTCCTCACTGAGGGGGCACTTGGCAGGTACCTCCTGAATGAGCCACTGTCCTCAGTGGTGCTTGTGCTATACCTCACTGCAGAGTTTGATTTTCCCCATTTTTGTGAGGTTCACATCACCTCTGGGAAAGATGAAACAGACTCTTTTATGGCAGCTTTTCCATACCCTTTCTCATACTGAAATTCTCAGTCACCAGGAGGGCCGTCAGATTTCTCTGCACTTCAGCTCAGGAGAAAACAGCTCTGGGCCCTGAGCCATATTGGCACAGTTTTGCCTCTACAGCTTTCAGAGCATCCACACCAGCTTGTCACTGCTGGACAGCAATCCCAAGTGCTGGTGATGTGGCAGTGGGGGAAGGAACAGCAGGCGTTGCACGAGTAGGAGCGAGCTGGAGATGGCCATCAGCTGTGACAAGTTGCCTTGCCTGTTCTTACCCAGAGCAATGGTCTCACCCTTCCATCTAGCTCAGCCACTCTACCTTTGGAGGCAGGGAAATTAATAGTTCTGCTGGTGTTCTCTGCCCTACCAAAGTGCATTTCATGCATGAAAATGTGAGATAGGTTTCTGTCCAGCATTTAAGGACAATTATCCAAGACACATCCCCAGACAGCCCTTATAATAAATAAATAAAGCTGTTGAGAGATGACCATCTTTTGAAGGTACTGCATTCAGTTAGCAGGAGCACTTTGGTGATGCCATTCCAGTATAGCACATTTAATTTCTTCTGGTGTTCAGATCAGTCACAGGACAATCCAAATGGGTCTTTCTGTACCCCCACAGTGTCACTGCTCATGAGGAAATAATCCAGACTCTGAAACATAAAAACCTGCTATGTCACCCAGCACTGGTGAATAGCATGGAACAGATCCAACACCCTGGTCATGTAACACTCAATAAGATAACAGAAACCAGATTTCATGCCCTACACTAATTATTTTTGCACAGTTGGACATGTCATTCCTAGGATAATCTATTCCTTGTATCTAGTTAGTCTTTTATGTACACACAAGCTCAGTAAAGTTATTAAAAAAAAAATTGGAATGCATTATAAATAACAAAAATTGTTATGATCTATGGAACAGGGTGCATGCTTGCATTCCTGCCCAAAATCCAGGAAGAGTGTTATTAGTGTTATCTAAATAGAGCTCTTCCTTTTTCTCTGTACTCTTTCTGAAATGCAATCTGCCTCACAAAAAAGGCAGCAATTATCCCCATTTTTTGATTCTTTTCGATTCAGTTCTCTGGTGCTCATGTGCATTCCTATAACACATCTGATGTTGATGGAGGTCTTCGGGTGCAATCACGTGGAATTCACTGCTCAGAAACCTGGCAGTGCCTCTGCTGATTTGTTATGCTGTAGATGCACACATTGCTCTACCCAGTGTAACCTAATGATAATGAGTCTGCCAAATAGGTATGCTTTAATACTGTCATAAACACCTTGATTACAGTGTGACAGAGGTCTAGATCTTTTCAAAACACTTTATTTCACAAATTATCTATTTACTTTCTTGTCACTATGTGAAAAAAGGCTGTTTATTTTCCTGCCGTATTACTGAAGAATTATTGCTTTGCTGACAGAAGAACTGAGCGTGGGAATCAGGGCACCATTTCCAAAACCAGAACTGAAGGGGTGATCTGGGAACCACAAACCAGCATTTCTGTTGTCCATCCCATTAGATATAAATGGTACAAAAAGGAGGAACAGCCATGGTTTTTGCAGAGGAAAGATTTACCTTGGGAACTGCTAAAATCAATCCTCACCCCTGGAGCCATTCAAAGCTTGTCTGGACTCAGGCGCCCAAGCTGGCCCTGCTTCCAGTGGGTAATTGGATAGACATTCTTCACACATCCCTTCTGACCTAAATAATACTCTGATTCTATATTCTCTCAATGATTAAAAAAATGCATGAATGCCATACAATAACTAAACTTCAAAATTCATTGCCACTGGACATCATTCTGATCAAAAGCAGAAATTATTTTAAAGATAAAAAACATCTTAATTGTGGGAATACCAATAGCAATTAAATACCAATGGCAATTAAATGTAATAATTTGTGTTCAACCTCTAGCACTGGAAGTCCCTGCAGTTTAAATTATATGAAGCTAAAAGCTGCTACCTCAGACAGCACAGTCCTGTGAGCCTGGGCTTCTCCTGCGTATAATACACTTCCTCTGAGTTCCCACTAAAGATGCTGGAAGGGTGGCAGCATTAAGTGGGCTTTTATCCCGACTAGTGTAGCTGCTTTTATGTACAAAAGTGATGAAAGTGAATGGTGCACGAAGTGGTGCAGGGGTGGTAAGCAAGGCAGCAGCAATGCCAGTGTGAGGCAAGGCTTTTTGAAGCTAATCGTCTTCAATTAGCCTTTCACCTTTGAATAAAGACAGACTGTTACTGCCAAAAAATGCCTCTTGAATATTCATTTAAATTAACTTCCCTTGGCCTGGTTTTGTCTTGGTGGGATTTGCCTTCTCTGAGCACCCACACAGGATGGCTGCTCTGGCATGGAGGGCTGTGAATGCGACTGTCAGAGCCGTGTGCCCAGTTGTTTGTGAACAAGAAACTTTTGATTTATTCACAAAACTTTGATGTCAGAAGCAACACACTGGAGCAGTGTGGGCGTTTTTGAGCCACCTCAGTAAAACAACTTGATTTCCAGGGAGTTGTTACTGGCCCAAGAGGATTTTAAAAGAGAAAGCTGGGAATACTGTTTGACTACAAAAACAAACGAAATTACAAAGTACATTAAACTATACAGTCAAAGGAGAGAAGACTAAGCAATCCAAGTAATTCTTACTCATTACAAATCATTTGCACATATTTTCCCTACTGGGTTGAACTGTACTTTTCTCATAATCCATCACACATTTTGGAAAGCAAGAGGTGTAGCAGCCAAGACCTGCTGTCTCACAGTTCCCTAGTTCCTGTACTCACTTCTTCACAGTCTTCTTGAACATTCCTGCAGAAAGCCCATGAGCTGGCCCATGTGGTCAGAGGTGCTGACTGACGTGGAGAGATATGTCCCCAGAACCAAGATGTGCAAAGTAACCAGAATAGCATTGGAGACCCTGTGCTTTAAATGCAGCCTTGACATTTTTGCTTCCCTACATCATGCTGCCTGTGGTGTCAGGCTGCTTCATTCCAAATAAACTAGAATCATAAGGCCCCATACATCTTTTCTTAAAAGACAAAGCTCAAAGAGCCTTGTGTGGTGGGCTGACCCCAGCTGGATGCCAGGTGCTTGCCACAACTGCTCTATCATTCCCCTCCTCAGCTGGAGAGGGAAGAGAAAATACAACAAAAGGCTTGTGGGTTGAGATAAGGGCAGGGAGATATCACTCACCAGTTACCATCACAGGAAAAACTGACTCAACTTGGGGAAATTAATTTATTTCCAATCAAGTCAGAGTGTGGTAATGAGAAATTAAAAATAAATCTTAAAACACCTTTTCCCCACTCCTCCTTTCTTCCTGAGATTAAATTTATTCCTGATTCTCTCTCTCCCTTCTGCACAATCCCCTCCTTTCCTGCACCCCTCACCAGCAGCACAGGAACACAGGGAATGGGGGCTGTGGTCAGTTCATCACACATCGTCTCTGCGGCTCCTTCCTCCTCAGGGGTAGGACTCCTCACACTCTTCCCCTGCACCAGTGTGGGGTCTCTCCCATGGGAGACAGTCCAGTTCTACACTAACTGCTCCTGCATGGGTCTCTGTCCACAGGGTGCAGTCCTTCAGGAACAGTCCTGTCAACAGGCCTGCTTCAGCATGGACTCCTCTCTTCATGGGTTCACAGGTCCTGCCAGGAGTTTTTTCCATCACAGGCTTCCCAGCCTGCTTTGGTCACATCCACTGCTCTGGTGTGGGTCTCCTCCATGGGCTGCAGGTGGATCTCTGCTCCACCATGGACGTTCATGGACCGCAGGGACAGAGCTGCTTTACCATGGTTTGCACTGTTGGCTGTAGGGGAATCTCTGCTCCAGTGCCTGGAGCACCTCCTGCCCCTCCCTCTGCACTGACCTTGGTGTTTGCAGGGCTGTTCCTCTCACAGAGTCCCACTCCTCTCTCCTGCTGCAGTTTCAATTGCACAGGGTTTTTTTCCCGTTCTTAGTCCTGTTACCCAGAGGCACTACCACCACTGCTGATGGGTTCAGCCTTGGCCAGCAGCAGGTCCATCTTGGAGCCAGCTGGTGTTGGCTCTGTTGGGCACTGGGGAAGCTTCTGGCAGCAGAAGACACTGCTGTAGCCATGCCACCACCCAAACCTTGCCATATAAACCCAGCACACCTTGGCAGTGCACCACTCCCTCCCAGCCCCTGCCTGAGTGGCAATAGTTACACCTGACTGCCCCACACAACTTCACGTGCAGCATGTCATAGCCATCTTGACAGCTCCCCAGCCACTGGAAACCCACATAACTATTCAAGGCACATTTTGTTCCTCACAAATCATCCACACATTTGCGTTCCTCCATAAATGCTGTGATAACAGCTGAAAAGTGAAAGCAAAATAAAGCTGTGTCATACATGTGAAATGCAAAATGGCTCCTCTGTGCTGGTACCATTTGTACACTCCTTTTCCCCTGTCACGCACAAAAAGGGGGTCATCAATAGAACAAGGCGAGAATTGTAAGGGAGGGTGGTGCCTTGTATTAGATGCACTGGTACAGTTCATCTAATACATCTGGTACTGTTTAACCCTGACAGCAGATTCTTTTAGCCATATTTGCATTGAAGTTCCAGGCTTGGAACATACAGATCACAAGTTCAGAGATAATAAAAAAAGGGAGATACACAGAACTACTGAGCTGCCACTAGGGTCTCCTGCATAGGAAACAACTCCTCTGTTTCCTGAACAAGATGTGAACAGAAACCAACATCAGCGCAAGGACAAGCAGGATTCAGGGCAAGCAGAAAGCCTCAGTTGGAGAGAGCTCTTAGTTCAGAGCCTGGTCCTATCAGGTGCCATGTACAGTGAGAGAAGGGCTAGCAGCCTCATGAGTCCTTAAGAGAAAACAAAACAAACCAATGAAATCACTATTACTGGGGAGTAATACCAGACCAGCACTCTGTGTCTTTGGAAGGATCAGGTGTGTGGTTTCTGCTCAGAATATCCATCAAAAAGTGCTGCACAAGATGGAAAGGTGTACAACTCCCTTAGGGTGAAACAGCCCCTAGAGATGAGGGGCAGCCCCAAACCTTTCCTGTTCTGGAAAGCCCTGCAAGCTTGCTGCCTTCCTGGTACAGGTGGTCATGAAAGCTGGTAGCAGAGGATCTCTTTTTGCACATTATTGCACTTGCCTCTGATGTGTTGACACCTGGAACATTGTAGAGCAGCAAGGGAACAGTGATTGCCAGATGATTCATTGGAAGATAAATGCTTCAGTCTTAGAGCCCTTGTGTGACCCTCCATCATTTATCACAGGCCTCTCAGGGCTCTGGAAGCACAGGGAGAGGATGTGGTTTAGGCATGAAGGGGCTGATCTGGAGGTGAACAGAGCTGAAAGTCTCCCCCGTCTCTGTGTACACACAGACGCGTACACGCAGATGTGGACACACATGAATGCGCACACAGGCATGCAAGTTTATTTTCACATGAATTTCATTTTATACCAAACATCTGTGGAGAAGGATCAGTCTGAGTCTCTGTTTAAAGCAACAACATGGGACTGTAAGCTCACTTTTCTTATCTGCCTTAAATTTATATAAAAGTCCTTGTCCCATTCCCTATCTGTTGGAGTGGATCGTCTTCCCATATCCCTCTGAAGATTCATCTTAATTGTAATGGCACCTGTCCCAAGAATGCTCCTTTTTTTTCGAGCCAATTTCAAATCCCTCAGGGTTAAAATTCATTCATATCAGGATGGGAAAGAAATCTGCTCTTTGTGCAAGTGGTTCAGACTAGATAATATCAGATCTGGCTGTTAGATCTCTAACACATGACTGAGAATAATAATAATCATGAGAGAACATATTGCACATCATCCTTGGTCCAACCAAAACAATCCCCAGGCCTTTCCTCTATGCCCTGTGGCCTTAGCCAGAGCTGAGATGGTTAGATCAGGGCGAGGATGATCATGGCCCCTGTGGTGGAGCACAGCAGGGCTGGACTCATCAGCATGCCGAGAGAGGCCCATCCCAAAATGGAAAGCACCACAGAAGGCTCATTTTAATGCTCTGTAGATGAATAAGACCGCAAACCAAAAAAATATATCATTATCTGGGCACATCTTGTAATTCTTGTTCAAACATTTTGTGTAATTTGCTGCTACTTTCAACTTCTCTGTCCCCCATGTGGCAATTTTTGACAAAGGGGAAACAGTAAATGATCTATTCCTGGAACATTTTCCATTGCTTATTCAGACCAGACTGCAATTCAAAGAATAAAAACCCCATACAATCAGGGGTATGAATAGGACTGTCTGGTGGAAATCAGTCCACCGTTTAGTAGCAGACTGGTTACGGTTTGTTACCTCTCGCCCCTAGAGCCTTGGGGACGGGGAAGGAACCTTCCAGGGAAGCAAGATGAGTCAAAGATCAGTCTCATTAAATACACCTTGGGCACACATTTGTCACTGACCTCTTAGAAATGAAGAAGAAAAAGCAAGGAAATGCATAAAAGCTGTCTTTTTCCTACCTGCATGCTTGTCTGGTAATAGGACATATCTGATGCAGTGATGTCTCAGAACTGCCACTTAAGATCACTGGGGACCTTTTACATTATATAAACCCTGCCCTAAAGTTTCAGAAATTTTTGTTACTACCAAGAGCAGCTCTGCACTGCCATTAATGGATATGCTGAAAAAGGGGGGGCCACAGTCTTGCTTGCAGACCTGTCTTTGCTCTCCCGTGAGCAGCTATGGGGCTGAGCTGTTCCCCTGCTAGCTGAATGGAAAGGCGTTTTCTGGGGACAAAATTCCCCATTCAGTGGATGCAGATGTGGGCGATGTTTGACATACAGAATTTGATATATATTTTTTAAATGTCAAAGGCGTAGAGAGAGGGGATCCACTTTCAGAGGAAATTAGTGGTTTGGGGGTTCATGGGAATCATAGAATCATGGGAATGATTTGGGTTGGTAGGACCTTTAAAGGTCATCTAGTCCAACTTCTGTGCAATGAGCAGGGACATCAGGTTGCTCAGAGCCCCATCCAACCTGTCCTTGAATGTTTCCAGGGAGGGGTCACCCACGAACTCTATGGGCAACTTGTTCTAGTGTTTCACTGCCCTCATGGTAAAAAACTTCACCTTTATATCTAATCTAAATTGATTCTCTTTCAATTTAAAACCATCGTCCCTTGTCCTACCACAACAGGCCCTGCAAAAATGTTTGTCCTCATCTTTCTTGTAGCCCCTATTAGGTACTGGAAAGCTTCAATAAGGTCAAACTGGAGCCTTCTCCTCTCCAGGCTGAAAAATCACAACTCTCTCAGCCTGTCCTCACAGGAAAATTGTTCCATCCCTCTGATCACCTTCATAGCCTTCCTCTGAGTTCAATCCAACAGGTCCAAGTCGTACCTCTACTGAGGACCCCAGAGATGGATGAAGCACTCCAGGTGGGGATCTCACCAAAGTGGAAAACAAAAAGTTACTTTTTTCTCCCCTCAAAACAAAATCAAACCCAAAGCACTAATATTCATGTATAAACACTAAAACATTTGTTGCCTACAAGTAACTATCTGACTAATTCCAATCATAAGCACATGCCATCAACATCATCCTTTTTTCTCTGGTGAATTCAATTGCATTTTTCTATGTATGCAATAAATGTTAATAAAACCATGCTGGGGGGATCAAGAGTGCCTTGTGTCATGTATTGGCACTTCCTTATTTGCAGAGGATGGTAAGAGTTCCTTGAAGCACTTTTTCACTGTTTTGGGCTGGCACAGGGTGGTTTCAGCCATGCTGTGACTTACAGGCACCCCCTTGCTCCACAGCTCAGCTGGGAGCTCTCCAGTGGAGCAGTGAGCATGGCTCAGAGGGCTTCACCCCTCAGCTTCCTTCTGTTCCCCACAGCAAGTGTCAGCTGCTGCTCTGTGCTCTGCTTTCATTGCACTTGAGCTCCATGCACACCGAGGGGCCAGCTCAGCGCGTTAGCAGGGGACAGACAGTGGTTGGTTACCGATGCTCCCACAACTTTCTAGAAAACATCTCTGACTGCAAGCAAGGGTTTAATAGAATTGTCGGGCTGATTTACAAGTAAGGCTGCTCTCTGGTGCGGATGATGGTGCCGATACGATCTTTGTGGCTTGGAGTTTATTTGCAGCATGAATGTTGGAGCATATTTATTTGACAAAGGGAAAGAAAAGAATTACTTGGGCTACTGCTGGATTTGTTTGAGGCTGATGCACCACGTCAAGTCAAGGCAAAATCCCCATGTAGTGCTGCAGATAAATGATGGACGGATTGGTCTTCTCTGGGCAGAGTGCCAGGGCATGTCCTAGGGAGCCCCACTACTCTGTTTTAAATGGTGTAGTAGTAAACAAAATGTGGATAAACTGACCTGTTGAGTATATACGAGGAGCCCATTTACTCTGTATTCCCTAAATTGGAGGCAGATAATCTCCTTTATCTTTGTTTACACTCAGCTGCACACAGGTTTATTGGGAGGAAAGCAGCTTTCCCTGCGATGCAGAATGCAATTACTAAGAGATTGTCCCTGTGCCTCCAATGGCTCCCAGTGAGCAACCGAGCCACAGGCGCTGCCAGCGAGGAGAGTTGCCAGGAACTTCTCAGGGCTGTACTGGCCCTTTGCACTTCACACTGTAACAGGCTGGTCAGAGGTGTCCTGCTGTCTTGCTATCCTCCTCCTGGGGAGTCTGTTTCTGGTTGCGGAGAGATGCAAAATCAATCTTTTTAGCATCAGTCCTTTCATTTTGTTTTACTGTCTTCTGTAGGTGTGACTAATTCCCTCCTTCACTGATGCTGTTGTGAAGTGTTTATACTCTCCCATCTCTTCCATCAAGTCTCTCTCCTCACCCTGTGCAATCATTCTACAGTGCACAATTCCGGTTTTGCATGTCTAGCTTTGTCTTCTCCTCATGTTTCTTTTAATTCCTTGCTGCCTAGGTGATTTTCTCTTTGCCCCTCTTAGCACTTCTTAACTAATTTTTCACACAATTTTGTAAAGAGAGAGAAAGAGAAGAGCAGGATCATGGAGCACCCTTGTCTGCAAGAGTCCCACCCTGTTCATCACCTTTATCCTCGGATAGCTCTGACAGTCTCCATATCCCTGTGCAACACAAGGGCACAGGCTCTACGGTGTATACAGAGGACTGGCCAGTGTCTCTGCCTAGAACCCCTTGCACTGGACTCAGAATATGTGTTTTTAACCCTTTGCATTGTAGGGCTACACTAGACAAAGTCAATCCAACTTTTGACAGAGACACCTGTGTTAGTTATTCTAATTGCTTAGCCTTCAAATTCTAACTACCAGAGGAATTGTGTGATCTCTGGGGTTTGGTGTGGGTTTTTTTTTTCCATTTTTTTTCCCTCTGGAATCAGACAAACACAATGGAAGTGATTTCATATAAGTATTTCAAGTTCCATTACAGATTTCAAGTGTAGTTTAAGATAAGTTGTGATGACTGTGGAAAAGGACTGAAGATGGGCAGGCTTACCAGAACCAGAGATGAATACACTATCAGGAAACCATGACAGGTGAATAAATTGTGGAGTAATACAAATAATCAAAATAAGGGAGGATGGTAATCACAACTGTCAGTGCTGACAGCAATTTCATACCAAAGGAGCACTGTTCAGTGGAGAGATAGGATCAGCCACAAACTAATAAAAGAACAGTATGAACGAATTGTACACTGAGCCAGGGGAAGCAGCTGATAGGCTCAGTGTCTGCAGAGACTCTCCTGCAATAAAGTTCAACAATGTCTCAAGGGTGGCAGTGATGGGCAAGAGATCCCCATGTGCTTCTTTAAATGGGTTTTTTGACATTGAGGCCACAAAGCATGAAATGATAGATAATATTCAGCTTTGCTTTCTCCGCTCCTGGCACTGAATGAGATTTGCTGTGCTGAACCCAGGAAAACCAGAGGGCAGCTCTTGGCTTTGGGATGGGATGAAGACTCATTCAAAAGCCTTTTTACGTTCCCCAAGGCAATGAGGGGACAAAATGTTCCTGTATTGAAGGGTTCATGTTTGATAAACATGGTGGGGTTTGGACATTCTAGTTACTTGCCTACAACCCATTAAATATGTTTCCCTGCACAATCATCAAATTTATGCTTCGGACCCACCCAGCTTTGTAGTTTATATCTGATAGTAGATTTTGGCTTTATATCATTAAGAATCAGCAAATTAATAGAAAATTATCCCATTTCTTGAACAAATTAGAGGATTGTCACCATTGTCTGAACAAGAGAAAAATGCCTGGGATAATCTTTATCTAATCTGATTTGAATTTGTGTGCAGTTGTTAAAGAAAAACCTATGCACCTCTAGCTGTAATCATTCAAAAGGGCAAAGGCATGGCAAGCATTTTATACACAGGCCTTCACAAATAACACCAATTAACCTGCCCTGATCAGTTCTCTAGAGAAAAAAATTGTTATTGACAAGTTCTCACAATAGTAATGACTGCCAAGAGAGAATTTTTCCCTGGAAAAATAACCAACCCATAACCAAAGATTGCCATAAGAAGAAAAGGACAATGAAGTGTCAGAGAGAAGAACCAGCCAAGTAGCAGCAATATTTAAAAGTTTTGATTGCAATTTTCAGTAGGAAGCCAAGAAAATGACATTAATTTGCCAAGGATGCTCTCACTACTATGAACTCAGGGCCTCTTGCCTGCCAATTTCCAGACACTGGGACTTCCTTCCTGCAGGCATGAACAAAAGGGGGTGGCTGGTCATTAGGTGGTCTGAAGACGAGAGTGGGATCCGGCTTTACTTCTTACTGGATTATTATCTCCTCTTAATTAAAATGCCCTATAACATTATTTCTCCTTTAGAAGAAAGAGCCTTTGAAGCTGTTAAACCTCAAGACTAGGTAGGAGAACTTACATCCTCAATGACTTGAGAGAAGAGAAGGGTCGTTTTTCCAAATTAGAGAAGCAGATCCAGGAGTGCATTTGCCGACTGGTTCCAGAAAGGAAATCTTTATCCTCGAGACGAAGCCAATTAGTGAGGCTCATGACTACATGTTCCACAAAGAGTATTTTGTGGGAGGAGGGAAAAAAAAAAAAAAGCCAGTGTTAGATTTTGAAAAGGTGACGAATTCCTTGTCCTTCTTTCCATACAGTAAGCACAAACAGCTGCAGGGCAAAGCCTTCAAGTCATGGCATTGGCCTGAGCCCACTGCTCTTTGGACCAACATATAGGCTCCCAGGTGTTCTTCTCTACCAGCCATATCCCCAGCACAGAGCCCACCAAGGCTTGCTCAACCCTAAATCACAGTCCTGAGAGTACATGGCTTGTTTTCAGTGACTTGAATGCTGGAACTGACTCATATTCCCTATTTTGTTTATATACTCATCATATTTGCTTTCCACTTATGCATCACTCTAGCTTATATCACAAAATTAGAAAATGAGACAGACTTGTTAGAGACCATATATGATCTCTGCTTTGACTCAGCAGTGTTTATGTGGATCTACCCAGACATAATGTGGTTTGGCACTTTGATGATGACAGAAAGGACAGGTTATAATAATTTTCTCGTCTTTACTTCCCCCCCTGAAAAAAGCCCAATCCACTGAAATTAATTGTCACCCACTGACACCCTCATTAATAATAGAAATAGATATGCATGAACATGCCTTGTAGATCTCAGTTTAAAATTTAAGACTCCCTGCAAAGGATTGCTGTTTTCTCCCATCTGTAGGAGTGATGCTCGTGACAGGTACTACCTCTCCCTCCACAAATGCTCTTGCTCATTGCTTCACATATGGGAAAAGATCATCCCAATTTCACACTTCAGATGTCTGCAAAAGGCTGAATCATCTTTATCTCTGGCTCTGACTATGGCTGGTTTGTTTGAAGCTCTTGTGCAGGTGTTGATGGATGAAGTGGGGTTTCCCACTGTGCATGGCAGGTGCCACGCCTGGGCAGAGGCTGGCTGGCTGCACTCACTGCCACGTGTGGCTGTGTCTCCAGTGGGTGGTAGGTGAGTCCACACAGGGGGACAGCAGCTGCACAGAGTTCTCCCCTAGCATTTGTGTGGGGACCAAAACGGGATCTGGCAGCCAACAGAGCAGATTTGTGTAGCCAACAGAAACCAGCTATGAAAGCAGTGGCTCCAGGAAAACAAACACAAATATAGAGGCACAGCAACAACATATGGAAAGGATGGGAGATGAACTACGGAACTGACTCAAGCAATCAAGCACAAGCCAGCTGCACAGGGCATCCTTCAGCTCGGGAGGGAAGATGGGCAATGTACCCCTTCCTTGGCCCTGGAATCATGATGTGCTGTGAGGCAGCAAACTGCCAGCACAGAAAGCAATGATCAGCTCAGGGCATGGTTCTGGTGAGGGCCTTTTGCCAAGACGGGAAACAGCAAGGACACTGTTTGAACCTCCTGCCCACCAATTATACAATTGCCAATGTGTTGCATGGCAAATTTTTGGCTAAGGTGATACTGCAACCCAAATCTACTGGGTCTGTATCCTCTGCCTTATTCAAATATTTGACCACATTCTCTCTATTCCTTTCTCTAACAGAAGCATTGTTTTCAGGTTGGCACTGCCTGGTTAACAGAGTGGAAGCAGCCATGAGAAGGGTTCTGATGTTCACTCTCCTCAGATACAGCAGGGCTGCATCCCCAGGGCTGTACACCCTGCAGGGATTGCAGCAGCAGTGTTGGGGCTGGATGGTGGAGCCACATTCTTGGCCTGAGACAGTCTCTGCATGTTTAGTACAGGGTGCAAAAGAGCCTCAGAATGGCTGAGCCAGGTGGCCTGGATCGTATCTCTGTGGAAACAAAAACACATCGTCTCCTTCCCTCTAAACACTCTGCCAAGGCAGAGACTGTGCCGGACAACTCGCCAGCAGTCTTGGAGATGTAGCCAAATTCAAGACAAACATTGACCTCAACTTTTGAATCCTAACCAGCCTGTGCAAAGATACCCTTACTAACACTTTGTTTCTCTCCAAGCCCATATTCTCCAGAGGCCTGGGAACAAGCTGCTTTCTCACACTGCGTGAGAGTGGAGCTAGAAAGATCCAGAGTCCGGGAAGAAGGGAACAACACATCTTAATGGGGTCACACAATCTTGTCTAACCTTTTATTTTTCTATGGGCCCTCTGTTTTGTTGTCCCTAGCAGGGTTTCTGGATGACCCCAAAGGCACAAGTCAGAGCAGTACAGCAGTTTGTGGAAAACACGTCACCCCAGTACAGCTCACAATGTGTTGCTCTCATGCAGGGCAGCCTGTATCTCAAAACAAACTGGACCCGTGTTTCTACAGCATTCAGCTCCTCTTTCACTTTCTCTCCACCTCGGTATTGCACTTCTCTGTCTTGTGACAAAACAGCCATCCCTATGGCTTCCAGCTGGGATGCTACAAACACAGGATTAGGACCATGGCTACTTTTCTGTGTAAATTCCCTTGGGGTTAGAAAAGAGCAATGAGATGACATGCAATGAGAATAATGACCTTGTGCCATCAAAAGTTTCTTGGGAAGGGAACAATGTCAACAGATTTGCAGGATTTTAAGCTTTTTAACAGATAGCTTGGAAGCACTTGGCCTTCAGGGGCTGTACCTGTCAAGGTGTTCTGTACCACAGTGGGGCTTATTACCATGAGCAAGACCAGGCAGCTCAGAGCATTGCTCAGTAATCACCTTGGTGGATACAGCAAGGACAGTTGTCACCTGGCCTGACACCATGGCCTGGACTCAGGTGAAAATATTCAATAGCCTGTGGCTAAATGAGTTAAAAATGGGGGTTCTTCTGTCACTTTAAGAAAACTCACATAATATTCCTGGCAGATAATCAATCTCATCTTCTTGTGCTGGAGAACTACTGCGTCCCTCTACGATGATTCTCATGACATGGAGGATATGCTGTGCTCCTCCAAGACCACCTGTCATGGTCAGAATAACCCAGACCTCTTAAAACAAAAATATGTCCTTCAGTGCAGGTTGAGGGGAAATAAAGAAGAGCCTTCCCAGAACACCTCTTTCCCCTCACTCTAGTTTTGTGGGGAAAGCTTCAGTGTAAAGGATTGGATGGGTAGAAACAAGAGGTATTGATGCTCTAGATGTACTTCTTTTGGTGTTTCTAAAACACTCATGCACCTGCCTGTGATGCTGGTGTTATTTTGGGGGCACGGACCCCGTTTGGCAGCAGGGTAGGCAATTGCTGTAAGGTGCTGCATACCACGGTTTTGTTAAGGAGCTGGTGCAGCTGAGTTTCCCCAATCCTTCCTGGGTTGTTGGATCCATAACCACAACAGCCAGGAACAAACTCTGATTTTCATGTGAGCCTTTGCTTCCATGTCCTTAGAAGGTTTAGGCAACAGACAGACATTAAGTTTTTGTTTGATTCACTGTTTCACAAAGTGCTTAAACTGGTGGTAATCAGAAGGAGCAAGCCATCTCCTCTGGTGTGTTACTATGGTCTACTGGTGATAAGGGGCTCCTCTTTTGGGGTTCTCTATATGCTTCCTATCAATAAAATAATCTGTCTGCCACACACAAGGAAGTTGGTCCTGTGCAGTGAAGGTCCTAATCTGTCACAGGGTGTTTTGAGGCTTGTGATGCATTGAGAGGTTTCTTCTGGAGCCAGCTGGATGAGTGGCCTGGGGTGACCATAGAGGTCCCTCCTTCAGGGATCATAACCTTGCCTTGCACTGTCCCTGCCTGAAGCCAGTCCTTGAGCCAGAGATTACGATACTGAAGAAACTAATGACAAAACCTTTCTGCCCTTGGGATCAATAATAACAAGAGAGGCGGATGTGCCACAGCCTTTTCAAGGCAAATATTATTCATACACCCCCTCAGACATGATTGGTGTACATAAATCATAGCAGAGACTTGTGCTCAATGTGTCCCACTCCCTTCTTGTAAAAAAAGGTGCAGCTGGATTTTATTTCTCTTCCAATTCTATTTAAAGAAGGAGAATAATCTTCAATATCATGGAAAATCTTTTTAATCCCTCACAGACAGTACAGAATAGAAGGCTCAGGATCCCTGAAGTGAGTGGCAGATGAGAAATGCTATTCTTCCTTTCATAAATCAAAAATCAGACCAATTTTCTTGAATCGGTCCTGTTATTGTGGCTTTCCCTGTCTCAAATATGAGCATTAATCCTCCTCATTTTATGCAGCTATGTAATTGCATTCCCGAATCCAAGAGGACAAGTTCGCCTTTTTCAGTAATTCTTACGATTTGCTGTTCCACTTGCAGCTTGGAGACTGTACAGACAAATAGGAAGAGCTCTGAACGACTCACAGTCCAGGAGAACCTCTTGGGACACAACCAGATTAGAGGCAGGCTGGGGGGAAGGAGGGAACTGCACAGCATCTCAGCCACTGGAGGACTGCAGATGCCTCCTTCGGACTTGTAAGCCATTACCCTTACACTGATTTGTGTAACTACTCTCCAAAGAGAATAAAATGGAGAACAAAAGTGTTCGGGTCTGACGCAAAAGTTGGGTGTATCTTATTAATTCAAGTAACATTTAAGTTCAAGTCCAAATGCGTTTGTTCCTTCATCTCATTCGGGCTTTTTCATTTCCTCTTTCTTGCATGTTTTCCAGCCATTGACTGTCTCATTCTGCAGCTAAAGCTGCTTAGTTGGGAGGCGGGGGGCAGCAGGAGGTTGCTCTTCTTGAAATGCTCTTATTTTATTGCTGCTCAGGTCTGAATTCCTTCCTGCTCTTGCAGTCAGTAAATGTTAAACATTGCTTGCTCTCAGTATTTACCTATTTTTAACCCTGACTCATTTTGTTTATTTCCATAATGTGTGCCTCTCTGCGCTTTACTTCTCAATATCCTCATCCATTTTTTTAAACCGCAGAATATCCTCACTTATTTTCATTTGTAAGCACTTCTGTTGTTTCTATTTTTAGTTCACTTTTTAACTCCTTTTCTCCTTGTCCAGTTCTTGGGGTTATTTTTCTGAGATGTGGGAGGTTGTCTAGCCCAGGAGCCCACATGTCTCTGTATCCTCAGCTTGGAGCTGCAATCTACCTGTCAGAAACATTCACCTCGCTTACACTTTCCCCTGCAGAAATACCAGGGTCCACTGATTCATCCAATGAAACCTTAAGCATCTCATACCCCATTGTATGGCAAAGGCAGAGCTGAAAGCGTCAGGGGACAAATTATCTCCATAGCTCAGCTTACTGCTTAGAAAAAGAAAATCAAAAAGAAGATTTTAAAGGCAGATCCTATGGGAAGCCAGCATGGTTAGCAAAGGAAAGAAACCCTTTCCCTCCCCACTGCTAGTAATAAATCTTCTTTCCCTCTCAGCTGGTCACAGTCCTCCCCTCGGAAAGCTAATTACCAATGTAGGGCACGCGGAAGCTGGCCATACAATGTTAACTCTCAGACCCTAATGGGGCAGAGTGGCAGATGCTGGGGTTATTCAGAGGTTATGGGCGACCCTCCAGCCCAGGAAGGGAAGCTGTGCTGTGGGTGGGTCACTACAAGGTCATGCAGGGAGCCTGCTTGGGGATATCTTCAAGCCAACCAATAAAGCAGCAGACAGAAGGGTTAATGCTGCTCAATAAATGAACCAGCATCAAACAAGAGAGGCTTGAATCTTTCTTTCCCTGTAACATAATTTGTTGGCTGCTGGGATCCTCCCCTCATTTAACTGGGGCTTTTCTCTCAGGCAAGTCAGGGTGGGTGCTGCTTGCACAGCTGCAACATTGATTTCCAGTTTGGAGCAGAAAAGGAGTTATTTTCTCCTCCTTTGTGTCATCCCAGAATGAAAAGGAGACAAATAAATAAAAATCCCCTCTGTGCAGAATATGACACTGAGAGACTGTTGTGCATGGCACAGCCCCCTCCTCTACCCACCCCTCACCCTCTGGATACAATGCTCCCTCATTAACTGGACTTTTCATTCAGAGGCTGTTGCCCAACTTAATTTGGAATAATTTATTGGATCGGATTCATATCAACTTAATAAGGCTTTAGTTGAGTGCAGAAAATCCATCTTTCACCAGCAGTAATTGCAAGTGATGTTAGAAGGTGACCCCCTCCAGCAGACACTGATGGGCTTGCAGTGCCACAGGGTAAGGCTTTCATGGGCATCACTGGAAGCTAGATGGGATAACTCAAAGGTATCTCAAAGGCTTAATTCCAAACAGCACAATGTTTGTCCCGTCATCTATCCCCTCTCCCCACATCCTGCTGGCCTCTGTTGCCCACTTCTTAGTGGGTTTCTCCTCCAGTTCCTGCTTCTCAGCTCCGTATCGACCTCCCAGGTTTTCCCAGTCTTGCACCTAGTCAGACCTTCCCCTGGACCCATCCTGCCTCTCCAAACTGAGTCTTCCTCTTCCACTTCACTGCCTGCACAGCCCTTTCCCGCTCTGTGTCCAGCCCTCCCAAATGACCAGTTTCACATAAACCAGCGCTGAGGGGGAGACACCTTTGCTAGCTGGTGAAGAGTGGGTATCAACTCTGCCATGAAAAGGAAATGCCCACCATTCACTACAATCCCATGCCTGCTGCTCTCCTTGCTGCCCCCAGGAACTTGGAGAAAGGGGTAGAACTCTGCTATGAAGTACTTTTGAACACTGTAATTCCCTCTGTTATCCACTTGCAAATAATTTAAGCCAAGCCAAAGCAGCACACCTGGAGAAGAGGAGGAGAAGGGCCCGTCCCTGTGGGCACAGCAGCAGGAATGCTCAGCAGTGAGCTGGCACCTTCATCTCACCATACCACCCGAAGAGTCACCAGCGCCAAGGAGCAAGGAGCAAAGTCTCCTGAGGGATTATCCCTTCCCACGTCTGCCCGAAGTCAGCGCCTGCTCTGGCAGTTCAGTCTGCAGCAGCGACTCCCTTTCATGCCCCAATCTGTCAGGCTGGGGAGGGGTTAAAGGAAGAGGCTGGCCTCCCCATATGCCAGGGGCTTTTCAGTGTGTAACCCCGGAGCTGCTCAGCTGCTGTGCCTTAGCAGTGCTGACTGATAACGCTTTCATTTCAGCCGGGCGTCTGGACAATTGTTCACATATGCCACCGACTGTGCCGGCCAAAGCTCCTCACAAAAACTGGTTTTCCTCAAGGTACATCTGTCATGGAAAGGTTTTGGATGGACACATGCACATAGCAGGCTCACCTCTCCACTGTGCACTTCTGCCTTCCCTGCTGCTCCTTTCTTCCCACAATATATTTATTTTAGAGGCCTGAGATGTGTAATGCCTGATGTGTAGATTTGCTGTGGTGGGGTTACTCTCTGCCCCACTGCCATGCCAGCTCGCTCACATCAGGTCAGGCTGTGTCTGAAGGCTGTCAGTTAGCAGCAGCCACCACTGAAGGTTAAATCAGCACTGCAGGGTGAATAGCACCAGGCTGAAGTTGGCTCCAGTAGGTTGTGGTCACTGTGGGCTGCTGTCCCAGGGAGGAGCAGGGCCAGGCTCAGTGCTCTGCTCTTATGAGGCACCTTCTGGACAGCCCGACCGAGCACAGGCATCACCGTGGTACGGTTGCTCTGACCGTATCTGGCACAGCCCAAATGAATATGTGTGAGTATGGTTTGGTGGCCACAATGCACAACCCGTGCCCAGAATAGGCAGGGAAGGCAGAGAGAGGCTGTGAAGAGACTGTGGCTTCTTCCAAGTGTTCCCAGCACCGACACATACTCTGCTTCCACTGACAATTAAAATGCAGTGGGGAGTGGGAGGTCGAGGGAGAACAGAGAGACTTTCTTTCATAACTGCCTGAAGCCCTCTGACCCTTTATTGGAAAAATTAGCATCATAATACCTGGCAGTATCGCTGTGCTGTTAATCCTTCTATCATTGTCCTCCTGAAAGATGCAAATGGCATCACCCATCACTAATTCTCAGCATCGGAGTTCTCTTTAGAAGAAGCTAGGCGATAAGAAAGTAATTCTAAAACCAGCCTAATGGGCTTCTGCGGAACCTGAGCACAGCTGGTGAGCCTGCCGATGTGCTCACACGTTCCTGACGCAGCGGTGGGTGAATGAGTGGGCTAGCTACACTTGCAGCAGAGCATCTCTATTCCTGCTAGAGCAATAGGCTTTACCTGGTGCTCAGAGAGAAGGGGAAAAGTCCTCCTGCATCCCAAAAATGAGTAGCATTAAAGAAAGGCAGTGCAGGAACAACATCTCCCCTGGTTTTCGTAGTCCTTTGTGGAGATGGAGAAGAGATTTTTCAAAAGCCCAAAGCAAACACTGACCTAAGGCTACTTTCTGAAGATAATGGCCACCGTGGAGAGCTTTTGCAAATCCTGCTCCCAGGCAGACAAAAAGCGTTTCATTTGAATAAAGGGAGGGAGTGATTGAAGTCAGAAAATAATAAAGCCATGCGCTGAACTATTTCTGGAAAAAATCCTAAAACAAATAACTGAAGAAAAGTTTTGAAGCACCTAGATAATAAGGCTGAGAAAATTTCAAGTTAATTGGAATATGTCAAGAATAAGTTGTGTCAACACGATCCAATTTCTTTCCTGACAGGGTAATAGGGTTTGTGGATGAGGCAGGAGCAGTCAATGTCGTGTGTCTTCACTTCAGTAAGGTTTATGACTTTGGGCTTGTATGACACACTCATAAACAATTTAGGGTAGCATGGCCCAAAGGCAGCTTCTATAGACTGAGTATAAGGGTAGCTTAAAACTGCTCACATTTAATTGTCAAGTTGGAATGATTCATCAGCTGAGATTTTGCAGTGATCATTCCTGTAGCAGATGTTATTCAATGTTTTCATTAATGGCTCAGATGATGGAATGAGAACAAGCTTATTAAATTTGCAGGTGGCATTAATCTGAGGGGGACTGCAGGCACATTTGATAAGATGAGAATTCAAAATGCTCTTGATAAGTTTAAGAAATAGTCTGAAAATAGCAGGAGACACTTTAATAGACAAGTACAAAGTAGTATCCTTAGGAAGGAATAATCAGATTATTAAATGGAAGATGGAGATGGTGGGATGGGTAGTGGGTCTGCTGGAGGAAAAGGGCTCATAAAGCATCACATATGCAGACTTTAGTCCACAGTTATATTTTGGTGGAAAAAATCACAATCATATTGGGATGTACAAATACACTTTTTAATACAAAGAAAGTGAGTCTTTGCTGGAGCAAGGCAATGATGCTCAGAAGTGGCTCATGAGACACATGGGCATCCCTGCCACCAGAGAGCTGGTCTGCAGAAGGGTGGAGGGAGAAATGGCTAGGGAAGTAACTTTCCCAGTCAGAGCACTTTAACCAAAGGCTAAATGCCTGAAAAAAAATCCCAAAAGTAATCCTCCCCAGCAGCCTAAATTGTGTAAACTTAGGGCTGCCTTCCTTCATCCTTCTCACTTCCACCCAGTGGTGCACCCCTTGTGTCACATCCTCAGGTGATGGTGTAGCCTGAGTGGCTGAAGCACCAGCCCTGCAAAAATAAGTGTTTCCTTTGCAGTCTTGTCTCAGCAGCTGAACTGTCTGGAAATTAAGCCATAGTTTTTTTTAACTTTAGGGGGATAGGATTCTGCCCAGCTCAGTTCTCTGAACCCTCTGTTCCCAACAACCCACCCAGCTGTGGCAGCAGTCCCACTGGCCACAAGGTAACCAGTTCTCAACAAATACTTGCAAATCACATAGAGGTTGGCATCACTAAGCAAAATGGCATGTTTTTGCAACCAAGCCAGCTTTCACAATTCTCCTACACTTGAGCAGGGATCTTCGCCAGCTGCTTGTTGCAGCATACGTCCAATTAGAGGCTTGCCTGCTTTCCTTGGGGAGCCTGTGACCGGTGATATAATGACAAAGTCTCCCTAAAACAAGCTTGTTTGTTTTCCTTCTCTGCTCAGTTCCATTTGCTAATAAACTGCCCACACACATATTTAGTTCCATCTAATCTTATACCTCACTACAAGTGGAATGAAATCGGTTTTCTCTCTTGTATTATGTGAAAAAAACAACAGATGCAACCTACGTTGTTTCTAAAAGTCAAGGACCCACTGGAATTCAAGCTGTTTTATATTGTTCTTCCTGTCTCCCACTCTCTATGTCCTCAGAAAAAAACATGATCTTTTCCCCCACAGCAAACACCCTGGAGCATACCCAAGCCCAGCTACACCACCTGGGTTTTGACACAAGCCCTAGTTTCTCCAGGAGACAGTTTCTGGTGCAACAGAGGAAAACCAGTTGTTCCCCACCCTGAGAGGAAAGTCCCTACTCACTCCCCTGACATCTCCCTGTTCCCCTCCTCTCTGCTCTAGCTCCAGAGATGTGCTCTGGCCACCTCCTTGCTTGGTTTGATTCCAAGGTGAGCCCAGCTGCTGGGGTGCTGGAGCCATTCAGTCCATACAACGGCACTTTGCCCTCGGGTTAGCTTGAGAAAAAGGCTCTTTTTGGTGGTTTGTTCCAGGGGACAGCCCTACAGCCTGTTCTGCCAGGGTGGCAGCAGTGGGGGTCTGTCATGCTGGGATACCACACCACCAAAAGCACCATGCCACGGAAAAACAACACGTGTGAGCTTAGATCTCATTAAACTCCTCCCAAATTCCTTTTATAGGATTAAAGTAGGTAGGCTTCAGCTAATTCATTGTCACTCTCCTGGCTGTCCCCTTGGGGAACCTGGCAGCCACTTGCCCCAGGAGGCTTAGATCAGGCCTAATGAGCTCACGTGTGCAAAATGTGAACCCACCGTTCATGCTGGGCACATTGTGCAGAAGAATGTGAGACTTAGCAAATGCTCACAAATGCTCACAAAGCCAGTTCAAACACTAATTTTTTACCTTAAGATACACATTTCTTTAGATAGCTTAAAATGCCGTGGTGACTGCTGTTTGTTATAACACAAAGGCTCTCTTGAGTGCCTAGAGGATTTCTGGCCAATTAAGCAAAGACCTTTTGTAACCAGAGGGGTCATTTCACTGGTACAAGTCCACCTAAAGACATATGTACAGGTATTATTAAAACCCACTAAAAGATTAGGGGAAAACAAAACTGCAAAATTGAATGTAGAGCTTTGGGAGGGGCCCATGTCCTTCTGTGCCCTCTGTATGCACTTGTACATTCCTTCTTAAATCATCCTTCAGTGAGAGCAGGAATGTCTCTCAAGAGTTGCCCTGAGCAGCAGCCTCAATGTTAGTGCTGTTGCTGGGCTCCTGTCTCCAAAACTCTGCTCACTAACGTGGATGAAGAGTTGGTACAATTATCCCAAGGCCTGTCCTGTTTAGGTCTGTTTAGATCTCAGGTTGAGATCTCCAGACAGGGGCTTTTGCTGAGGGTAATTTTTTAACACTACCTTGCTGGCCTGCAACATCCCTTCTGTGGGGAGGGGGCTGCTCTGCAGCCGGCGATGGAGGCGTGGGGCTGTGGGTCAGACCACACAGCGTCAGTGATGCTGGAAGAGGGCACGTGCCCACAGCCCTGGGCACCACTCATCGCAGAGCTGCTGCCATCACAGCGCAGACCTGCCTGAAAGTCTGTTGACATGCTGTTACCCAAAAAGGGCAAAGGAAATCTCTGTTGATAAGTGAGAGCTAAGCAGATGTGGAGTTTCGCCAAGTTGAGGTGTTTGGGCTGTTTGCAAGAGCTGTTTCTGCTGAATAAGGAAGTGCGAGGCTGCTTCGTCGTAATAAAGCATGCTGAGGAAATGGTTTGTATAATCAAAAAGAACTCTGCATGAATGCACAAAGTAGGTAAAGAAGCTCTCAGAAAATTACCTTAGACAGTACAAAGGTTAAAAAGATAAGGGGGAACCTTGCATGGGGTTTAGGTTCCTGGACACCAGGCTAATGTGCTTCCACTAGTCTGTGCTGAAGTTACCAGAGCAAATAACTTTGGGCTTCAGGGACGGAGTGTGAATAATGTGGACTTTTTATTTCCCCAGAAAGATTTTTCTTAATAAAATGAGTGAGATTTTTCAGATGTGACCCTAGAAAATCTACTAAGCATTAATTGGCTTCTACTTACTTTAAATGTTATCTGGGAGTGCATAGCCTTGGTAGACCCATGCCCAAACACAAGCTAGAATTCACACTTACGTTAAGCAGAGTAGAATTGAAATGATGAACATCTCTTTTTTTCCCCCATATGTCCTTCCCACAAAGGCAAAGCTCTAAACTGCTAACTGCAGTCAAAGTAGTTCCCAGTATCTCCTACAAAGTAGGCTCTCACCTCTCTGATAGTGCTGGGGTTTTTTAAAATTTCATGCCCTTTTTCTCCTTGGCTGCCTGGCCCTACTCACCTCCCAGTGCCCCAGGGAAATGATATTTTACACTTCTTTGGAAAACTATTGTTGTAATTTTATTAGGAAGTGTGGGCTGAGCCCAGTTTGCATCTCAGCAAGGTGAACATTGGAGAAGAGTCGGAGGCACCTCTGATGACAAGGATACACTGGAGAAGTGTGTGAATCCGGGGCCTTGCCCTGCCTGGACCCCTGCAGATCTGCCCACCCCACGGCTATATCCAAGCTCTGCCTGGCCTAGGGGCTGACCCAGATCTGAAAAGAAAAGCTGTTTGCTGCAGGCCTGCTGCCAACTGATGTGGGATTTAACTTCTCTAGCTCTTTGTACGGGGAATAAAAGTATGGTGTTTAAAACTCAGGCCAAGTCTGCCCTAGGTCAAGGCTAGGAGTGAGAGCTGGAGCTCATCCTGAACAGCAGACATTGTCAGGGACCTGGCCTCTTGTGGTGAGGTACCTCCAGCGATAAAACTGACCCTTTCTGGCTATGGATAGAAATTTCAGGAAGAGGGTGATGGAAGCATGGTCACGTCGAAGCCTTATTTCAAGCCTGCCTATTGTTGTTACTATTAATTTGCATTTAAAGCTTAATTTTGATTATTAGAAAGCAAGGTGACTTGTCACCATTTGTGCCGCTTGTTTATTTCTTATATCACTTCAGGTTAAAACTTATTAGGTAGAAGCACTCGCTACAGGCAGCATCCTGCTGCGTTCCCAGTTAGCATGGAAGTGGTTCACAGGCTTTGGACTGGCTCTTGGCACAGAGGGGAACTGTAGGTTTGGTCCAGAGCTATGATGGACAGCTTCACTTACTGTTAACACCTGCTGCTTCAGAGGTGTCTGCACATCCCTGACTCAGGGACAAGCAGGGACAGGACAAAGTCTGTGTCACCTATAGATGAAGTACCTGCATTAATTCTTGTTCCTTCCTTTGAAGTTTCTTCTCCCCAAAACAACCCATTACTTTGAATCCTGCTTTTAAGGGGTGCATTTCCCTTCAGCCATGCTTCTGAGAAAGTGCTGTTGTTTATCCTTGCTCCCTGAGAGGAGATCAGGCTCTAGGAACAGCTGCATTGGGAGCTGGCCTCACTTTTGGCATGAGGGGAGCTGTCAGTGTGCCCAGAGACATGAAGAGGCCAGATGCAGGAAGCTTTCTATTTACCCTAATGGGACTGAAAACATGTTTAGTAAATTGGCAAAATATACTGAGAACAGAACTCAGCACACTGGAAAATGTGGGAGTTGGCAAAGGCATTCATGGCATTAAAAGTATATATGCAAAGATGCCAAGCATTATATTTATATAACTAGCAGGCAATGGAACATTCCCATCCCGCTAGATGGTCACCAAGGCCCTGCTCTCCAAGGGGAAGAGGTCTTCAGGGTACCACCATGAGCTACCAAGTACTCTCAGCTACACACATCAGTGTCCAACAGGTCAGGCAGGATGCCCCATGGCCAGGGCAGAGGGCAGGCCAGCAGCCTGGTGACAAAAATACCCAAGTGGCCCTCCAAGTTGGCAGTGAAAGAGGCCAAAGTGACTGAAGAAGAACCAAGTGCTCTGTCCCTTTGGTGTTAAGATCAGATCCTGCCTCTCATCCAATGCCAACCCCATCAACCAAGGGTTGAGGAATTTAACTTTGTCCTTGCTCTATCACCAGGGCAAACCTATGTAAATGTTTTGTCTCTTTTACACTTTTCCTTGTTTACTCTGACTGAGCTCATACCATTTACCCACCCTTATTTTGGTGACCACCACGTGCTAAACTACAATGTTCACTTCCGTAGTGTTGAGCACTCCCAGTCAGCAGGGAAAGAGGGAGCTGGCCAGCCTTACAGCCAGCACTGCCTGACCTCAGCCTGACGCAACCCAGGGGTGTGGGACCCTGCAAATCCTGACACCCGGCTGTGGGCAGCAGGTCACAGCTCTCCCTCACAAGGGACTGGTTGAATGCCATCATGCTGTGTCCCCACCACGTGCCCCACACACAGCAGACTGTCAGGGTGGTGCTGCACAAGACTGGCCCTGGATTCTGCTGACTCTGAGAAGCTCCCACTAACTCCCACTTTTCTTACCACGTGCTTTTCCCTTCTTTTGGTTCCTCCCGCATCAGACTCTTTGTGGGCAGCATTCTGTGGGTGCCCATGGCTCCTCACTGCCCAGCTCACATTGACTCAGTAGGGTATGGCAGGATGCTGGGACAGGTTATTTCCCAGGAACTCATCGTGTTTTCCCCAAAAGAATCTTTCCTGCCAGTACTACAGTCGGGTGCAGGACAGCCTTTTGCAGCCTACCCCTAACAAGCACCATTTTGCTTGCAGGGAGGTGCTCTGGCGCACTGCAGACACCAAGGGACACTGAAGAGTGATTTAATATTTTATGTAAATCTTGGCTTCCAGCGAGCAAAGGTGCTCCCCTTCCCACAGTGCAGTTGCTAAAGAAGCCTTGGGTTTAGTTCACTGTTTATGATCTTTTTTTCTGTTTCTGCCAAATAAACCACTACCATCAGGAGGAAATCTGTCACTGGTGTATAAACATATCCTGGTTTCTTCTGAGAGAGCAACTGGGTGCTTGTGAGTTTGGTGTCAGCAAGAATGTGGGAGAGGGGAGCTGCACAGCCCAGAGCAAACGGCCACAGGCCAGGGAGATGGCTGAGCAGGGGACACCCACCTCTGGCAGAGACTGTTCCTCTGAGGTGTTGCTGTGGAGGCAGTAGTGGAGTAGTGACCACCCTGGAAGGTGGACCCATCAAAAACTCTATTGTCACCAGCACGAAGCCCTGAATTTGAGCTTTCGAGATGAGGAGACAATGTGGGCATGCTCTGGGTGAGGGTCTGCAAACCCTGCTTTAGCTGCGCTGGTACCCAGGCCCAGAGCAGCTACAGGCAGACAGCAATGGTCTGCTGTGTGTGACCAACCAAAAACTCAGCAGAGCACAGGAGCTTGCTTGGCAGCAGCCCTGCTGTGGCAGAGATCACAACCAGTGATGCGACTGCCTCCAAGAAGGGCACAGCTGTTGATCAGGGAAGCTACACCTGCAGGAAACCACCAGCCCCAGCTCTAGTGAGGGTCCTGCTTTGCATATTCACCTTCGTGGCCATGCAGAGTGTTGTCCTGCATGGCTGTTGCTCTGAAAGTGCCAGGTAGGCAAAGAGGTCAGTGGTGGATGCTCTGCCCATTCTGCTGAAGCCTTCCAGCTGTTGGCAGCTGCCTGGCTTTGTCCAGGGGATGAAGCAGTTAACTACAGAAACAGCTGAAATGTTAAACTAGGTGGCCTATATATGCCAAGAAACATTCACAACTGCTCTTTGATGTTAAATTTAATCTGTAGTATGCTGTGTGAGTACGGTTGGCTGTGCATCTCGTATAAATTAATTACAAAGACCCCGTCATGCATGCAGAGAATAGCGGGCAGCACTCTGAACACTGCGCGCAGTCATTTAAGGTCGCTGCGGGAAATCCTGTTGCGAGGCTCTACCAAGGGGGTATTTCCCCCTCTTTGGGGGGACACCCTGGGTGTCACAGCTTCTCTGACTGGTGAGCTGTGGTTAGAGCACATGGGTTTCTCCCTCCATCCTTGTCAACACCAGTGGGAGGCACAGAGTCCCTTCCTCAGTCACCAGCACCCTGGGATGATTCAAAGATGAGGCATGCACTTGGTCTGGATTCTGGGGACACATTTACTCTTTAACAAGGAGATGAAAAGAAAACTAGTATATCTGGGAGCTGTTCCAGAAAGGGGCCATCCAGAATTAGAGGGAGGCTGTAATGGGGTCACTCATTGGAGAGCAGGCCATCAGGACCTGAGCTGGTGTGTGCTGCATGCGCTTTGGGCAAAGTACCCCAGGAAAATGAGAGACACCTTCTTAAGACACCTGTGCTTGGCAGTGGCATTTGGTTCAGTCTCCTTGCAATCTTTCGTTCTCAGCCTTGTACCAACAAGCTCTGAAGTCTTTACCTTGAGTCGTAAAAAGTAAATTGCTGCTTAGCTGTTGTTGGGATGTAGGGAACACACATTCCATCTGTACCATGCGTACATACCAGGGAGATGCCAGCCCCCAGATCTGGCTCACGAGGGGCCCTAGCAGCAACTTGCTTCCCTGCTTTACAAAAAGGGACAGGAAATGTCGTTTTCTGAAAGAAGAAGTCATCTCCTTTCTTTCTCCCACCCTTCTGACCTGGAACTTTGGCAGCAGAATTCAATTAACAGAAAGGAGAAGCATCCCCCATTCTGTCAGAGATTAAGCCAAGGAAATCTCAGCCCAAAAGGTGAGAAAAGAAAAGCAACAACCAACCAGAAGCAAGAAGTTAGAAGGGAGAAGCTCATGCAGCCTCATATTTGCCGGTGAAAAACTGCTGCAGTGCCTACCCCAACATCTGGTGTTGATTACCCGTCCTTCTCACAGCATTTTGTTATCATTAGCTAAATCAGCTTACTTTAACATGGAAAAGGGAGTGGGAGTATGCAGGCACCAAGGGCACAGGCCTCTGGGTGTGCAGGTCATAGTGTGGGGAGCACTGGGACTGGCTTGGGGTGCAGCTTGGGCACATGAGTGCTGGCAGCCCAGCTGCCCATTCCCTACCTCTGTGGTGAAAACACTACCACTGAGCTGGCACCTGAACTTTCCCTCCCCCCTAGAAACCCTCAGCAGCAAATGGCTCAGAGATGGCTGGGGGTGTCCAAGCAGGGAGAGAAGCTCCTTACTCCTGGTTTCACTGGCACGGCAGCACGGCCCCTCTGCAGTGGGAGAATGCAACGGCTGCAACTGGAGTATGCAGCACAGCTGACCTTGGAAGAAGGCTCCAAACAAGGCTTAGTCACTAATTTTCCAGCTCAAATCAAAGAGGACAGAGCTGGGAGGGAGCTCTGTCCTTGCTTCTATATGTTCTTTTATAGCTTCTATTGTTGCAGCTCCTCAGAAATATTCACAGCCTCCAGATGGGCAAGAGCATTACCAGATCCCAGTGTGGTGCCTAGGTTTAGGGGAAATCCCACTTTGCCCCATTAGTTCTCACAGCAGCTATAGGGTAACAGTAAAACTTTTGCATCACTGCTCTCCACAGCCCTCTTCCCCTTTCCCACTGCTCCCTCCCCTCTGTTTTTGGCCGGGAGTCCCAGTCATTAGGGTGTAAGCCAGGCTCCCTCAGGTACCAGAGGATAGGTAGCTTGCTTATGTCGTCTGCCTCACCTTTGCCTGCACCTGCAAAACAAAGCACAGGCAGCTCTTTTCCTGTGGGCAGCTTTCCATCAGCTTTTGTTTCCCCAAGGAAAGGCCTCAGCAGGTGCCAAAGATGTCAGAGGGGCTGCAGTGGCCTCCCCTGAGTGCAGCTCACATCCCTCCCTGCTGCTTTCCCCTGCTGGGGAGAGAGGATGGCAGACGCCTTTGCAGCAGCCACAGTCCCAGAGATAAAGCCATTGTGGCTTCCACCTGTGGGTGAGGAGCCAGTGGGTGAGGAGAGAGCAGTGGCTGCAGGGCTCTGGACAGGAGGGAAAGGGCAGGAGCTGCAGCCCCCACAGCCCACCCCACTGCCCACCTGCCTGCTCTGCTCACCACCACAAGGAAGCAGAACCACAGCACAAGGTATAATCAGGGACCATTTACAAGTGGCAGTCATGTGGAAATCTAATCCCAGGTATAATCATTGCACTGCTGTCACTGCCACAGCACCTGGGATTGCCAGCAGGCAACAAAGCCTGCTGGGATGATTCTGCTGATTCTTAACATTGCCACACTTTGACAGTCAAGTCTCAAAAAACCAACTCTCTCCATTCAAGATTCACACTTCTCTCATATCCACACATGGCTTGTTCATTTTTCTTGCAGCAAATCAGGTTGCTCTGGATTTGCTGAGCACCAAGGAGGGTTTGGGAGGTAAGTTGCCCAGAGTGGGAGGCTTGAGACAAATGCAGAATGCTGATCCAGGAGATGACCCTGTGGTGTCTTATCTATTAATAGGAGATGTAAAATACACATGCTTCCAAAGCAGCTCCCTGTGAAAACCAAATGTAAGACCTTTAGATATAGAAGCCATAAAGCTGCTACTCCTGAGGTTAAGGAAGATGCTTGCTGTCAAAAAAAAATATGTCCACGAAGAAGAAAACACATGGAGAAACTTTGAGGTGCCACAGCTTCAAATTATACATTGTCCAACACAACTGCTCCACGTTTGCTTCACCACAAGCCCATCACCACTGAGGAGAACACGCCACCCTTTGCTTCCAGATGTTCCATGCCCTTTAAGCCATCAGTACAGGGTACAGAAACCTCTACTCACCAGAGATGGATGCCAAGCAAACTTCAGTGCCAAATTAGATATGTTTTTCCCACAGGGCTGATCAATCATCACAGTATGTTTCTGGAAGGGAAAAAGGCACTTGGTTGCCTGTCCTACCAGGTTTTTGTGTCCAGAGGGAGGCTGTGCCCACCCTGTAGATTTGCTGTTGGTTTCAAGATGCTGCCTGTAGGATGTGCACAACAGGATGGCTTTTGCCCCTGCCAGCCACGTGCCTTCCAGAAGGCTGTGTGGGGGACAGCAAGGTGACCTGTGGGTTGAGACACAGGGTCAAACTCTGTGTTGACTGTAGACCTTCAGCATTCAGGAAGGTAACTTCTGCGAAGCAGCTTTAGGGTAAAAGTTAGTCCTGACTGCCTTTCTGGAAAGTATGTTATGGCTATGGAATTCAAGCTGTGATGGGTAGAAGAGCTTGGACCACACAGTCTAACCATCTTCCCTGATCTTATAGCTTATAAATCTACCACTCAGCACATTTTCTGTAGCATCTTTCAAAGGAAACAGCAGGAAAGACTTCTGAGTGTGAGAAAATGACAACCTAAAGGGTGAAAATTGAAGTCAGCAACTATCTCAATATGCTGTAGGGACAACAAGGCAATCTCAGACGCACAGCATAGAAGGACTGAAAAGAGGACTCTCATGGATACTTAGGGGAGCTCAGCTGCTGGGGTGAGTAGCTGGGGTAAAAGCAGCTATAGAGTAACAGCAAAACAGCATTGTAGAATTCTGAAAAATAAGAGTGGCAAGCCAAAGGGGTGTGGGAGGCCCCTGAGGGGCAGGAAAAAGAGGGAAAAAATATTGCTCTGTTCCGATGTGACCTTCTTTCACAGGGGATGGAGTCTGTGCCCAACCTGCTGAGATAAAGCTTCGACAGAAGCCTTGTGCAGGTGCTGGAGCCCCTTTCACTGACACTGGGTACACACAAGCCTCCCTCTGGCTCCTTTAGATGACAGATAAAGCTGGGAACAGCTTTTTCACTTTAGTTTTTGTGTTTTAGTTCGTTTTGGTGGTTTTTTCTCCTAAAGATGCTATTTCAGCAAAGACATCAAGTATGTCTTATTCTGCTTCAGATAAAATTTGCAGAGATTGTCTTTAAAGTTTGTATTTGAATGACAATTTTTCTGCTTAATTGTGTATACAAAAAATTATTTAAAGGACAGAGATTCAAATGCAACCCTTTGCAGGCCCTGAATCAAAATGACTTGACCTGAAACAAGTTTTTGAGATTTTCTTGAGAGAAGAGAAAAAAGTTCGTGCTGATATGGAACCTACTTTTTCCTCTTTCTAGGCCTTGCCACTTTTAACAGATCAGAAAACATAACTTCCACAACAGCTTTTTTTTCACAACAGCTTGTCCATCTGACCATGCAGCACCCTCAAAGAGCAGCCTGGGGACACAGACCCTGCACCAGATCTCTGTGCTCCCCTTCCAGGACAAAAAGGTTGCCTTGCTGTTAAAGCAGCTTGCATCTTGTTCCTGGTGAAGAAAGTGTCCCGTCATCACCTTCACGCCCCAACCCAGCCTCAGGGGCAGAATCAGTTCCTCTCATGAGAAGTGATCCTAGCCCAAACGGTACGTGCTATCTTGCAGGACCTGCAGAGCTGGGGTCACACCCGACAAACACCAGGGGACAGATGGCTGCAAGAGGTGCCAATAAAAACCAGAGACACCTACAGAGTACTGATTATTTTGGCTGTTTCACAGTTGCAGGCAGCTGCCTGCTCCATGCCAGCCTGTTGCCTCCCTTCCCCAGGCCCAGAGGGACACGCTCTCCTCTCCAAGTCCTTTCCACCCAACACCTCACAACATAACTAACTAAAGTAGGTCTGCACCCATCAGGTGCTGTGCAGGCAAAGGGCTTGCTTGAAGATGGCTCCAGCCTCCAGCCCCTTGGACAGGGACCACCTTCACTTGCTGGGGCTCAGGAGGGGATATCTGAGGAAGCAGCACACCCCACTACCAGCTCTGGCCCCTCACAGCAGCCTGCTCTCTCTCTCTTGCCCCTCCATTCATTCTCACAGGCAGGACACACTCACTCATATCTCTCATGGGTATTCCCAGATGGAGAGAAGATGACAGAAGGGGCCAGGCCCCCAGCTGACCTGGGAGAAAAATTAACACTCAGCATTGCCTGAGGAAAAACGAAATCCTCCCCGTCAGCACTGCGGGGGCTTGCTCCATGCACGGTCTAACAGAACCGAGTCTCTGTGCTCTAGCCTGCCTTGCATCCTCTCAGCATGTATTTTAATGTGATCAACACTGCATATAACAAATCCTACTGATGTAGCTGCCTTAGCACATTTCAGAGGCATCGTGTTTAACAGACTGTCCTATTTGGAGATGCAGAAAGCAGGCTGGTGTTTCTCCAGCCCAGGACTATGAAAAACAGGGCTCTGCCGTGTCTTTGATCTACACAAAAGGCTTTCTCCCCCGCAGCGGGGGAGGCTGCTAGACCCTTCTCTTTTGCAGACACTCCTCCACCAGATATTCATGAGCACTGCTTGGGAGGGACTCTGAACCAAACTCTCCCTTCCCCACTGCAGCCTGGGGCCTCTGAGCCCCCATCTCTCTGCAAGTCACTGTCTCTGTCCATGGACTCTTACCAAGTGCAGGACATTCCTTAGGGATAGTTCACAAATTCTTCCTTTCCTTTTTCCCTTTCAGTCAAATGCCAGGCTCTGGCTGGATCGTGCGTGTTCCAGTGGCGGGTGCAGCCCTCCCCCTGCTCCCCTCTCCACTCTGGTTTGCAATGCCTCTTCCCCCAGGCCCACAGCTTGGGGTTGGTTTCACATCCTTCCCTCTCTCCTGCCTGATTAAGGGCCTCAGCCGAAGCTCCTGGGGCACAGTGAGCTGGTGACTCTGAACCACTTGATTTCCTCGGTACTGTGGTACAACGCAGCACGTCAATGTCAGCCCCAGGCCACTGGTGCCTGCTGGAGATGCTGCAGTGAGGGTTTGATTGCGCACGTACTACAGCTGCCGTGAAGGAAACTAAAGCCTGTTTGGGCCCGTGTAACACAGCAGCGTGGCGCAGGTGAAAGCCTCCCGCAGACCAGCTGCTGCCTTTTGTACATCTTCTCACAAGTGCCTCCTGCTGCAGAGAGCTGCTGATCCCCCTTGTGAGCTGTGTCACACCCCACGCCTGCCTGCAAGGAGTCAGGAGAGATCTGCCTGCACCCGTCCATCTGCCTGTTGTGGGGGGAGCCGGGAAAAATCACGCTTGAAAGCCTGAGGTTACTTATCAAACATGGTCACACAGACCAGTATTAAGGCTGTGACGATCTGCTCTGGCCTAACAGCATCAAAGAGAGAGGGGAGAGAGGCAGAGCTGAAAGCACATCCTGGCAGTTGTCTTGCCATTGAAACACTCAGCAGGGAGGACAAAGGCTTGACCTAGGCTTCTGAATTAATAAAAGGTGGGTGGGTGGGTGATCTAGGCAGTCTCAAACAATGCAGTTGCTGCAGAAGGCCTCTGGCTCTTGTTTATGAATTCAAATCTTGGCTGAGGGTAATATTTTCAAAAGCACATTTATACGTGCCAGAAATAATCCCAGAGCTCCTTGTGACATCAGATGACACAACTATTTGAATGACAAACATTGAAAAGAAACGCTTACTACTTCTGAAACTCTTGCCCTGATGCAGCAGCCTGAGCTATCCTTGGAAAACTGCTCATTACTTCTTTGAAACAATTTTGAGAGATCTCCTTGAATGCAAATTTCTCTTTAAAAAAAGCCAGCATGACATATTTTGACTTTCCTTGTTTGACAATATCATAGTTACTTCATCTCAATAACGTAAAACGTGATTGTTTCGGCTGTGCCTTCTCATTTTGCTCTGTGTGCTTTTGTATTTCATTATCATATTTCAGTGCCACAAAGCCCAGATGGAGTATGTATAATATTTCATCTCTTGTACATGTTCTGGCACACTGAAAATTTTGAACTTTATCACAGTAAAATGTTTGACTAGCTCCAAGGCAGGATTGAATTTGTGTTAGAACTTGGATTTAAAAAAAAAAATCAGCTTTTCCCCCCCATTATGCAGCAAAACCAGCTACTGAAATGTCAGATATTCCCTCTGAAGAAATGTTCTGTTTCCCAAAGCTTCCCAAAGCTTTCGCCTCTGTGAAATGATACATTTCAGCCCAGTTCCCAGTGGATAAGCCTTCAGTTTCTCAAAGGACACCCTTGTGTTTGCAATGACCTCATCACACTGTACGTTTGAGGATGTGGTTCTCCATTACGGTTTATTCATGGGGTTAAAGTGAGTTCAAAGGTTCCCACCCGATCCCATACTGTGTATTTCCCTCTCCCTTTCCCTCACGCAGGCATCGTCTCCTTCTATACCTTCAGACTGGATCAGTGAAACGAGCTGGGTCAAATGAACACACCGGAAACCTCCCTTGGAAAGAGGAATTGCATCAGGATAGGGACAGAGCTGCTGCCAGCTCCTCTGCCACCCCTCTATGAGCTAATAGCCGCTGATGTTTGCTCTTTACCATGCTGTCATTATCTTTCGTTACAATCTTATCTGCTCTGAGACAACTGCAACATTAAAACGCCGGCACGCCCGATTAGGTCTCCGAGCATCCTTCCAAGAGGGACCCGGTGATGTGAGCCTCGCTCCAGGGCGGGCTCTGGCGAGGCTGGTGGTGAGAGCTGGCCCTGCAGCTCTCTGTGCAGCCAGCCTCTTCCCCTGTACCAACTCACTCGGAAAAAATATGCGTATTCCCGTGCTCCCAGGTTTATTCCCTTTTGCCTTTCGATTGTAAAGCAGTCCTCGAAACCACGCGGCCATGACCAGCACGATCGAGGCCTCATTTGTAAAGCAGAGAAAGACTGGGGCAGTCTCGCCGCCGATCCTCGGCGGCTCTAACCCGTCGGACATGAAGCGATGAGACCCCCTCCGGCAGATCCCGGACGGGCCGGGTGGGACAGGAGCCTTTTGTTGCTCCCGTGGGTTTATTCCCATGGGTGCCCCCGCCCCTCTTTCCCCCGCAGGAACCCGGCCCCGGGACGCCGCTCTTTGTTCCCACGCGCCCAGACGCGGTCACAGGTGTCCCACGCGTGACCTGCACAGAGCCACATGGGG